>CAXKVR010000268.1:0-32162 GCA_964058845.1 Carex sylvatica
GGAAGCCGCACAAAGAATATGCATTTTCTACCAAGAAGTTAAAAGGACAAGAGAATAATTATTTTCTAGCTATTACCTATATATAATCCTCTATCGAAATAGACTCATATCCATAATTAGGCTCATGGCCCTTCAAAATCATTACTTTCTAAAAATGTATTGTCTTGTGAATTTCACCTTTCTTGAAGAGTCCATCTATAAGGTTTTGTAGGTCATGATGTTAGGCTCAATTCCGATTTTAGGGTTGATGGATTTTCTGATTTTGCTAAAAAAAATGAATTTAATGCTAAATTTTCTCTCATTTGCCAGTTCCGTACGAAGGTCCTAATTTCCAGTTGGTTACTTGAGTCTCTACTTGCTTGTCTTTATCTGCACAGAGGTATATTACTATTTTTTATTTAATAATTACATGACAAATAATATATATGTTATCTTGTTGTTGTTCATTAATTCAATTGCCTTTAACAATTTGAATCCAGGATAAAAATTTTGCTCACATATCTGCATTCTGTGCCTTTCAACAGCTGTCGAGGTATTCCTCTCATCTTTTTTTAGTTCACAAAACTATATTATGAAATATAATGTCAATGATCAATTTATATCGCATAACTAGTGTAGATGCTTAATTTATTATATGGATATGTATATGTGTATACTATATACATATTTTTTTGTTAATCTTGATATGTAGTATTAATTTTTCCATAGCTTCGTGGTCCACTCTTTGCAGTCATCTCAAGAGACGTCTATTTATCCTATTTGAATAACTGTTTTCAATGAAGTACATGAGCTTATTTATGAATGGCAATTATTGGGTATTAATCTGAAAAATTATCAATCGACCTTTTTGGTTGTTTAATCACTTGAATGACTCCACAACTAGAAAATATCTATTATGCAGTCAAAATGCTATACTGAAACTAATTTTGGAGTACAAATTGATATTTACTTTTAAAATTGTCTAATAATAATTTTACATGATTTAGATATTATTTGGAGCACAAGTGTTAGTTTTGATGATGTCATAATTTTAAATGTGTCCATAATTATACGAAAAATCTTATAGCCATTAAATTGTTTCAAAAGCATTCTTGTATCTTTTGTTTGAATAAAAATTGATAAACTCTTCCGAAAATTTCTCTAATAATTATATTTGTAAGTATTATATAATCTCTGTATTTAATTTGATACATTTAATGAGAAACTAGTGTGCATGAAATTTGACTATATATGGTTGTATTTGCAGTTTATCAGAAACTTATAAATAACATGGAAATTAAATACGGTTTTTGTGGAGATATCTCATTTTATCAACTGACCTTATTTTATGTTTTCGTGGAGATATCTCATTTCATCAACTGACCTCGTTTTGTGCTTAATACTTCCGTCCGTGGACTATCGTATTCTATGTTTTTGTTCATATATTGAATGATGCATACCATTTTGTTTCTCAAGTTCAATCATTTTATGAATCGTTTGAATTGATCAGGACTCTAATTGTAAAATCCCTAATTAAAGTATGGTAATAAAGGTAATAATTTTAAATTGTCCTTAACCTTAGTAATTAGTGAGGAAAAATAATTTACATACTATTACAAAGTTAGCGTGATAATTAGTAAGGAACAGTAATTAGTACGGTGTATTTATAGTACTTTTTATTTAATGTTTTATTTTGCATTGCAGATTTGCAATTGTTGGATGGAGCATGCAGTTGAATTAGATTTGAGGGTGTATTCTGCACGATCAAACTGTTTTAATTAACCAAACAAGGATAGCAACAGAGAGGGAGAAAATTATTTTGGTTGATTTTGAGAAAGTAGAAATAGAAATGGATGCCGTACTTTACATGTCTGGTATGGTATCAGACACGGGAAATCTATTTGATTTGCCATCCAACAATCTACGGGGACTTTGGGAATTCATGAAGAGCAGTTATTTCAAGGAACTCACTATGGACGAACAGCAGTATATAATTATGATTGTGCGAAAAACAGCCCGAAAAGTCGGAAAGTTAATAGGTGAGTTTGTTGGACAAGCTAGAAAGGAGTCCTCCAGCTCCCAAAATGATTTGGCAAAAAAATATAGGAAGAAAATTGAAAATTTAATCAAAGATTTAATGGACAAAGTCAGGGACCCGCTGGATTACTCATTCATTATGCTCGAAGTTGAAAACAGAGAAGAATATTCAGAAATGATTGGAAATAGGCTCAACAAGTGGGATACAATAATACAGAATAATAAAGTTAAAAACATTGAAAACATGCTTCTTGAGGAAGCGGATATTTCAAACGGCATAACACTCAGAATGATCAAAGCACTCTTCTTTAAGAAAGCTTTTCCAGATCTTTTTAACATGCAGAATGATCAAGAAAGACGCATGTTGTATTACAAGTTACAAATGGAACTGGGAAGTCTCAGATATTATATTTCTGAGGCATGCAAAAAACAACCTTTGGCTGTTCTCCTTATAGGGGGGCTCCTTTCACTCAAACCAACGACCAACAACATTTGGAACATGGTGAAAAATGATCTATACAAGATCAGAGGGCCTAATAAGAAGATTACAACCGACCATATGGGACAAATTTTTACCTACTGCTATAATGATTTACCTTACTATCTTCAGTTGTGTTTTCTTTATTTTGCATGTTACCCTATTGGTTTCGAGATTCCAACAACCTCTCTAACTCAGATGTGGATTGCTGAAGAATTTGTAGAACAAGAGGATAAACAGATGTCTCTAGAGTCAACTGCAAATAAGTACCTCGACGAACTTGTTCAAAGGTATTCTCAATATTTCAGAAATTAAAATTCAGTCTTATAATTAAAATTAGTAATAGGATGGTTGCTATTTCAAACATTAGGTTGCGGTTTCCTAAAAAGAGGTCATCAATAAAAATTAAATTTCTCTGTTTTATTACAATAAGAGTAGATAATTATCTTTGGTCTACTTGATAATAAAAGCATTATTTTTTTTCTTTTTTATGTAAATTGAGAAATTTTGTTCTTTCATGAAAATATATTTGATGTTTAATTATTTTCCTTGTTGCGTGCAGGTCGTTGGTTTTTGTTTCCAAGAGATCAATCGTTGGCACAATAAAAAGTTGTCGATTACCTCGTTCTATTCATGAATTTGCCATCCAACAATCATCTATGGAAGGGTTTTCGGTTTTCAATCCAAATCAGAAAGAAATTGAATCCCGGTTCCGTTTATCAATCTATCAAGACAATGAGAGCCAATACACGGAGGTGAATCATATACGTTCTTTTTTAGCTTTTAATTGTGATAGAATTGTTCTTAGAAGTGCCATGCTCCTCAAAGTGTTGGCACTGAAGAACTCTACAATCACATTAACAACATTACCGGATATGATTTACCTACGGTATCTGAGCTTGAGGGGTAGTAACATATCTATGCTTCCTGAAAATATAGGAGACATGAAAAATCTTCAAACGTTGGATGTTAGAGATACAAGCATAGATACCCTACCTAAATCTCTATGGAATATCAAAACACTTCGCCATGTTTATGTTAATTCAAGCCCCCAAATTAAAGGCCCACCATCTGAAACACATATAGACAACCTATATACCCTGAAAACAGTTGCAGCTCATGAGTCGTGGCTAAAAGAGTTTCCCCACTTTCTGATCCACCTTAGAAAATTAGCACTTTCAAATTGGGACAATCTAGAATGGAAATTTATTTCTAACCTATTGAGTCACATGGATAATCTGATCTCAATGGCAATTATGGGCAACATTATACCGTCAGAGGCTATTGACACAAGGGCATTTCCTAATCTCGAGACGGTCGAATCAATTAAATTAGAGGGAGAATGGATTTGTCGAAAACTTCTCATAGATAATGTTAAATTTTCACCAAATCTTACAAAGCTCACCCTAACCAAATCCGGTTTGAAAGAAGACCCCATGCCTACTCTAGAAAGACTACAAGCTCTGAAATTTCTGAGTTTAAAAGATGAAGCATACACAGGGAAGCAAATGGTTTGCTCCACAAATGGATTTCCACAGTTACAGTTCTTAGAACTTTCGAAATTGGAGAACTTGGAGATTTGGGTGGTGGGATGGAAGGCTTTGTTAAAGCTTAGCACATTGCGTCTTGTTCATTGCCGGAAACTCAACCAGCTTCCTAATTTCCATTTTGTTACTATTGATGATATCGATGATGAGGATATCGATGATCATTGCTGGAAACCCAACCAGCTTCCTAATTTCCATTTTGTTGCTATTAGTGATGATGATGATGATATCGATGATGATGACGATGATAATGACAATGATGATGATGATGATGATATCGATGATGATGACGATGATAATGACAATGATAATGATGATGATGATATCTCTCATTGAAATGCTCCATTCAACCTCTTGGTTTGATTCAGTTCGAATTGTCTTGTGTGTGTGTTTGTGTGTGTGCGCGCATGTACTGTATCCCTTATTCTTTATGTATAGTGTGCTCTTTGTATCAGTGTGATAATTATAATAATGTATGTTGAGATTATATCAAGTAAATTAATGTTTTCAAAGGATATATATGGTGTTCCCATTTAAATCAAATGGTATATATTTACTCTTTTATTATTTTTATTTTTTTTATTATGCATGCATTGTTTTTATTCTTAAAGAGTGTCTTGATTTACTCGAGAGCATATATAGTAACAAAATTTGCAAATAATTCATATATGTGTATGAATTATTATTTCCATGTACTTTTCTATACAAACAAACAAATTATACATATTCTTGGAATCATCTTTAAACTTTCCACAGTTTATTTTTCTTTTAGGGGCGTATATTCTCATAGTCATTGGACCAAATTCGTCTGATGTCTGATCAAATCGCTCGATTAGCACGAATCTTAAAGCAGATTGAATGTCTCTGATCAGACATCAGATTAATTAAATTAGATATAATGCCTATCAGAATATCTCCCTCCCAAAAGGGTAGGAGTTGAGGAATAAATAGTTCGGCTATACTTTATTTGTTTTTGCTGCTGCATTTTTATATTGGCAACACCCAATGAGTATTTCAAAAAAGAAAAAGGAAAATTTCTGCCAGAATAATGCGATGCCATGCAGTGCTTGCATTGTATATATTTTATTTTGAAGTAGCGGTACTGTATTTAAAATGTTGCTTATGATATGAGACGTTTAAGCATAGGTTTATATAATCTTTTAGTCCTTAATAATGATGCAATTAAGTACCGGATGTTGGCACATTCTGATCAGATGCAGTTAGAATTTTGTAATACAAAAATCTGGTACCCAATTAACACCAACTGAGAACTCACCCGGGAATTTAGCCCTCAACACTAATTAATCAACTAACTATTTTACACTAAAAAAAATCCAGAAAAGCTATCAATCATCCATTATTTTCAGGCAAAAAAATAAAATATAAACCATAAATAGAACAAAATGCTAAAGAGCACAGATGGTTTTAAATGGGCTAACGGACCCGATCACGATCTTCTTGACCTAACCCCAGTGATTTTCTGTGCATTTGCTATTCCCTCCTCATCTGAGAAATGTAAATTTCACAAGGACTTAATAAAAAAATGCTACACAATACATTTGTTATAAATTGCAAGAGATAATTCCTCCCTTACGTAAAGTATATAAATTCAAGTATAACAACAATACCAGTAACATTTAAGAATATTAATCTATTATCAAATACTCGATACACTTTCCAGTAAGGAATTCCTCAAATTTAGAGATCGCTGATCTGCAACAATTACCTGACAGCCAGATTACTCAAATTCGTATAATTTTCGTAATAATTTATTGACCCGCTTTACACAGTTTTTTGCTTATACTAAGAAGCCTAAAATGTGAAGGGTTGATATCCACTAACAACAGCTTAAATTGGCAACTCTTTTTCAATTCAACTCGAAAAGATTTTTATATATTGAAAAAGATTTTTATATATTGAAAAATTTTAGAGACATGTTGTTAGCCTTCTAGACTGGTTTGTGCATCAATTTTCATGAATTTGAATGTTATTTGGTATTAAATCAAATGTTGTCAAGTCATTTGACAATCGATGAAACTTGCATCAGATTTCATCAGTTTTCATGTGCATGATGTGCATAAAGTATAGATTACATTTCAATTACCGGATTTCAAAATTACAAATCACTTTAGACAATTGCAAAAATTGTCCAATTAATCTGTTGTCAATTCATTTTCAGGTCGAGTCACGTCGGTAAATTTACAAATCAATTGAAACCAATCTTAGAATTACAAAGAGATACCAGAAACGTACCCCAAAACTGCGTGAAAATGCGTAAGAAGAAGTTGATGTTGCAGGAAACATTATATGCCATGACAGGTGGCAGACGCTTCACCAGCATATCCACAGTAAAAACCCGTCCCAGGAACTGCTTTCCACAAAACATCACCAGTTAGTGTACTAGTAAACCAAAAAAAAGCCCACAACAAACCATAAATTAAACAAAAAAATCAATAATAAATAAAGGGGGAATTTCATGTATCCCCCTAAAAACCTTGAAATTACGTATTTCCCCCGCTAAAATTCATTATATCATATTTACCCTTCTAAAGTTCAAGAACTCACAAATTTACCCAATTTACTGAATTTTCTAATAAAACTCATTTTAAATAAATTACCCATTTTACCCTTTTTCCTTTACTTTTGTGCCATTGTTGTGTGTTAAGATTCGTGCCATTGCCTTCAGTTAGATTAAAATTTTGCCGTCAACTAAGGATACCTCCCACAATCTCCTTCCTTCTATTGAACGAACCAGCCTCTCTCTCTCTCTCCCTCCCTCCCTCCCGTCCGCATCCTTTTTCAACTAGAGTATCTGGAGCGACCTCAATTCCTCATTTCTAACTTCCATGTCCTCGTTGGTTTTTTTACTAAGGTTTCATTCCTGATCTAATTTTCATTCAAAATCTTGAAGGTTGAATCAAGGTCATCCATATTTTTCTTGGTAGTAGAGCGGGTATTCATATATCTTCTAAATGTTTCTTTTTACGATCACAATTGCTGTGATTCTTGCTTCTATTTTTAATGCTTGTTTATCAGTACCCCCTAGCTATATTATAAGTCATAATCCAAGTTCTCAGCTTGGAAAAGAATAATTTTGTTTTATTGGGCTTAGGCCCAAAATAATCGCTAGCAGGCCCAATTAAATCTAACCTTTTTTATGAATTCAGATCCGGAAACGTATCCTCCCAGTACCATAAAAGATTCCCCTCACTTTACAGTTTGAGATTAATTCTAACCCGCTTTGAGATTAGGGCTAGTGCAGGGACAGTACTAATTTGCTTTAAAATTCGTGCCAAATTAAAAAGAACGATCCAGATCCACAAATTTTAAAAGATTCCCTATTACTGTACCGAAGACGATCTGAAGAGTCCTTGTCCTCTGTGGTAACATAATATTTCTGTTTAGATCAGGACTGTGCAATCAGAATTCGGGTCCTTTAATATTCGTGCGGATTCTAATCGGACGATCCGGATCTAAACAGAAATAATCCATTACCCAAGGTGAAACCATTCGATCCAAGTAAATATTTATGCCAACTTGATTCATGCGAATCTTAAAGAAGATCAACCGCATCGGATGGATCATAAGTTGATAAATAAAAAAGAGACAGCATAGCAATAGCAAGGAAAGTTTTCATGCTCCGCTTATATGAGATTATAATTTCTTCTTGGTTTGTCATACAATTCAACGAACTTAATTGCATAATCAAATTTACTGTCTAACTACAACAACCATCAAATCAAAAATGCCAAAATTGACAAAATCCTACCCAATCAAATGTTATTAGCTCATCGTATACTTCTCTAGTGGCGGGTTTTCAGTGATTTTTATTAATACCCTAAAAAAGAACAAATCTGCCTCCAATTTCAGTTTTTTTTTTTTTTTTTTTTAAATTGCCCCAACAGCCTGAGATAGGGGCGATCCAATTTTCTACCTGACCGCCCATAGACCGGGCGGTCCTCTATTTTCTTTTTTTTTCTTTTTTTTAGAGATCTTAATATTTTTCATGTTTTCTTGTTTAGGGTGCCACAATATAAGACATTTGATATATTTATGAGTGATGTCGTAACTCTTTATAACTTTCATTTGATTTGTCAGTTGGATATAATAAGTCTAAATATAACACTAATTAAAGACTTGACCTTGATTCTTAATAATTTATTTTATTATAAATATACACAAGAAAATATGATTAGATTGCCTCAATGATGTCAACTTCTTTTATTTATTTTAGAGAATAATTGGATTTATTTGATTATTATAAATATATATCATTTGCTTGAATAAGCAAACGCACACAATAAATAGTAAATGCATTTTAAAATAATTATATGATTATTTCTTGAATAATCTGTTAGGCTTTTGACTAAAAAAAATACCGATCGTTGTATGTCTACCGTGGATAGAAAACTTAAATTGAATTTTTGAGGCACTAAATGACTTTTTTTTTGCAACTCTAATGCTTCGGATGCCCGGGGGTTCCCCCCGACACAAAATCCAGATCCGTCTCTTCCCCCCCCTTTTCGAAAAGTGGTCATACGCGCAACGAACAAGTAGAGAGCTCCAAAAGCCAACACATTTAACTAGTGTATATTTTTTCCTAGAAGTTGTACCTTGCCATAAGAATCTATTTCTAATTGTTAATTGTCTAAGTAATGTTTTAGGAGATCTATATAAAGAAAGAGTGTATAAAGAAATTGTAGCTATACATAATTAATCAAAGTGAACCTCCCCCTAATGATAATAATTGTCCCTTCCAATTAGGTAATCATTTTTCTACTTTATCAATCAAAAATTGCCAATCAGCAACTGTCAATTTACTATCTTTTAACAGTAAACCTAAATATTATAAAGGAAATGATCATACTTTACATTGGAATGTACTAGCAAAATTCCCTCCTTCAGTATGAATAGGGTACAATTCTGTTTTGAAAAGATTCATTTTGACATCCAAAAGAGCTTCAAAACTCATCATTGCCCACCATACTCATGCCACATTCTCATGAGTAGCTTTGAGGAATATTATTGTGTCATCAGCATAATAACAATTAGCAATAGCTTTACCCTCTAAACAAGGAGAACCTAATCCTATAAGTCTATTAGCTTGCCTAGCTTCCTTTATGAAAAATCTTACATAATGTGTCTGCTACTAAGATAAAGAGGAAAGGAGACAAAGGGTCACCTTGTCTAACACATCTTTTTACTATAAAAATAAGGCGTTAGTTCTCCATTAAAATTAATGCATGATTGGGAGCTATATATAACCGGTCCTTAACCCATCGTACCCATTTACTACCAAAACCCCTACTTTCAAGTATTTTTAAAATATAATCCCAGTGTATTTTATCATATGCCTTCTTGAAATATACTTTTATCACAACCCCAGCCTCTTGTGTACATTTTCTATGATGAATTAATTCCTGACCTACTTGACAACCGCTGTCAAGAATTTTTTTTTAAAATGAATTAATTCCTGAATTATTATGACATTATCCAAAATATATCTATTTTTGATAAATGCAGATTGACTAAGATCAATAATATTTGTCATTACATTCTCTAATCTATTAGTTAAAATTTTGAAAATTATCTTAAAACTACAATTAACTAACTAATAGGTCTAAACTTACTAATAACATGAGCATCTTTGTCTTTTTCCTTAGAGATAAGACATATAATAGATCTATTAATTTTATGCAGATCAAGTGTGTTATTGTAAAAATGAGAGCATAAAGTAACTAGATTTGTTTTTACTATGTCCCAAAATTGTTGGCAAAAGATAAAGGAGTAGGTTTTGATCTCTAATTCTGATCTTTGATGAAGCAAACATTGCATCTTTGATTTCTCATTCTGAGATAGGTTTTTCTAGGTGAATTATATCTATATCTAATACCTTATCCGTGAGGTCCCAAAAATCATCATTGAGTTTGGCAAATTTGGTACGAGGTTCTCCCAGTAACTGTTTATAAAAGTCAACTGCATATTGTTTCATATCACTTTAGTAGTCAACTGCATGTAATTCGTCTATAACCTGAAAGCTGTAATATGAAAAAAATAGTGTTAAGATCTCCTGCCTCTAATCACTTTCAAAGTCAACTGCATGTAATTCGTCTATAACCTTAAATCTGCTGAGAGCTGAGATATTTATTTTTAATTGTTTAAAACACGGTGCAAATTCGGCTTTCAAAGTCAATTCTTGGGCCTTCGGGCTCTTGAAATTCCAAATAAAATGAAAAAACAAGTGGAACAGAACTTGGGCTTTTATGGGCTGTATCCTCAAAAGAAAAAAGAGGCATTAAATTACCTCAGGCTTGAGCGAAAAACATGAAATTGTTCCATGTGGGCTAATAAACGAATAATTAAATTAATAGAAACGCCATTAAACAAATTGCGGGATGGTTATTGACTTATTTCGACCCAAACTAATAACTAGTGAAGGCAAAGAAGCGTTGTTTTGTCATTTAATGGGCCACGTTTTTAACAAACAGCACCATTCAACCAGCCCACTGAAAAGCCTATAAAATAATAATCTTTCACTGTTAACTGAATTGCTTTTCCTTGTAGCTTTAATTTTTAATTGGAAAATTGCTACCAAAATAAGGCTCTAAAAGATTTGACCGTGTAGATGTCTTGTACATAGGCGTTACAATGACACGCTTTTATTCGTTTACCAGTTATCGACTGGTATTGTATTGGATAAAATGAAAATGAGTAAGATTATTATTTAGTTAGCTTATTGGGTGTACGTGTAAAGTTTCTTTTTTCATTAACTTAACATGTAAAGTTACGGATAAAGACTATTTCGTACATGTTATCTTACAGGATAATTATTAAAAATAAATAAATTACATATATATATATATATATTATTTAATTCGTAACGTATTCGAAAAGATGAGTAAGTTTTTTTCATTAGTTTATTGAATATGGGTAAGGATAAATTTATTTTTGTTTGCTTAATTGGTATTGTTATGAAATTAGATGCTTCCATACAGCGATATTGTTAAAACTAGGAGCCAGTGGTTGAGGTGTCACTGTATTACGTACTACCCATTTTTGAATTCCTTCCTACCGTCTTTTTCTAATAAAACAGAACGGAAATATATAAGAAGCTGTATTCTCACAATATCCTGTAAGGTAACATATATATATATGGATGATTTCTCTGGTGTTACAGTGCGTAACAAAAACTTACTATCAGTACTCTGATTACTAAATTTGATATGTCGCTTAAGGGTCCATTATCTGCAAAATAGACTATATAATTTATCTATTTTGGTAGAAAAATTCAAACACATAGTTCAAAACATATATATATATACTAGCATCGTACCCGTGCGTTGCAACGGAAATAGATTATTTTATTATAAAATATTATAAAATGAAGAAGATCAAGCGTTTTATTATTTCATTATTTGCATGACCTTTTTGAAAATCAACCGTTCAAATACGTGCTGCACAAATCTCAAAGTAATAATAATACTGATACGATACGAAAACGGCGATACGGCTATTAATATATATATTTTTTATTATTTTATATATGATATTTATATAATTATAATTTAAATCAAATTTGTAGAGAAAAATAGTTAAATATTATATTTATCTATAACATAACACATGTGAACTCTAGTGTAGTGGTAAGAATTTTGACACCAACAGAACCCAACTGGGTTCGAATCCCGCCTTCAGCAGAAAAAAAGGGTGCGCGGTCCACATGCTTTATATAATTATAATTTAAATCAAATTTGTAGAGAAAAATAGTTAAATATTATATTTATCTACAAGATAAAACATGTGAACTCTAGTGTAATGGTAAGAATTTTGGCACCAACAGAATCCAACTGGGTTCGAATCCCGTCTTCAACAGAAAAAAAAGGGTGCGCGATGCACAGGCGCGGTCCATAGGCTCCGTGTGTGGTTCAAAGATGCGGTCCATGGGTGCAGCGCGCGGTCTACGAGCGCTGGAATCATATGTGGCACGACCAGTGCATGCTTAAGTGTTGAAGCATATAATTTGAAAAATTCATCTATGTGCGATCTGAAAATTCAACGGCTGAGCATCCTTTAAAAAAAATACAATAAATCAGAATCCTTGCAGGATCTAGACATTAAGCTCCTTAATAAAGAGGAGAGATATATAGTTTCATCAGCCTGTTCGCCAGATGCTACCAAATTTCATTTTTCTTTGATCCTGTTGAAGAACTCTTTTTCTTTCATTGGAGAGAGAGAGGCCGTTGTGCGTTCTAGGTGTGTCCCACCCATTCAATTATTGAGAGCTTGAATGTGTTTTTTTGAATAAATAATTCTCCAAAATCCATGGTTCTTGGCTTCTTTCTTTCGCATTGCGAAATCACATATATGCAATAAAAAAAAAGACTTTAAAGAATTGAGGTTTTCCTCTCCGACAACTTGTTATTTAATAATTTCTTATAATTGTTGTTTAGTACACGTGAGCATATGGGTATAGGTATGTGATGTGAACATGACTAATGAATTAATGAAATACAAATGAGCAGTTGGCAGTTGGCATTTATGGTTCGTGTGTAGCTGATCTAGATCTGTGCGACTCCACGTGTTCTGTCTGATACACTGCCAGAAATTTAAATATATCTGTTGGTACCGGAACGAACTTAGAGAGCTTATCGGGCAAAAATTTATATTTCAATTTTGTATTTAAACGATGTGCTACCTTATCTGTGTTATATATGCAGGTAAAATTGGCGTCTCTAGATATTTTTCTGTACTCAAGATATTTTATAAAAAAGGTGTAGCTTCCCAGGTTTTTTTCTGTACTCAAGATATTTTATAACTACTACAAAAGTGGGATCTCCTAACGTCCATTTTTTAACGGTTTAAACCGATCTTCATATGAAGTCAATAAATATTAGGAGTTGTGACAAATTAGTAAAAAACTAAAAATATTATTCTATTATTTTCAAACTTAGAAAACAATATGAAACGTATCTCACTTTCTTTTATATCGGTCTGGGGTAGTGTACCGATAGAAAATATTTCACTTATTATAGCGGTACTATTATCCTATCTGATATAATTATTTGATGATCGATCTTCTAATATCGGCTCATAAATTAGTACTGATATAAGAAAAACAAACTTGTTTTGTTGGTTGTGTTTTGAACCATTAATTATAATATACAGACTTTATTTCGCACCTATTAACTAGATCGAGGTTTTGAATTTTCGCACTGCTCCCTTTATTTCAAATTAAATTAAGTTATCCGCTCTCTCTCTCTCTCTCTTTGTCTCTCTCTTCTTCCTCTTTATTCCATCATTTTGTCTAATCATATTTTTTTTTAATTTGTATGTTGTTTATGTTCAATTAATACTGAATATATTTTTCTTGAATTATGGATATGTGAATTGAATGTTGAATATTTTCATATTTATGTTGAATGCTGAATATTTCTTGAATTATGAATGTATATGTATCAAATTCGGATAAATACCTAACATAATTCCCCAAAAAAAATATCATTTTTTATTAGTACATGATAGAGTACCGATAGGAAAATCAAATTCCTTCTATCAATCCATAATTTATTGCCGATAGATGAAGTGTAATTCTCTTATCGGTATGGTGCGTTGTACCGATAGAAGATGAATAATTACTAGCGGTATGGAACAGTTACAAGAATTATTGCTCCTCCTATCGTGTTGGTCTCTATCGGTAGGAAATCCGTTATGAAATTCATTTTTTACCCGATAAAAGATCACACTTCCGTAGTAGTGTATATATTAAATTATACTTGAGGTGGGTTTTTTTTATTTGTTTATCTGTAGCTATTACTAGAATTTGCGTTCTATACATGGATAATTGCTTGCATTGCGGTGGGTGTTAACCACCATGGAGAATTTTTTCTTTAGGTTAATGAAAATGTTAATAATGTCGTCATTATGAGGGTTTATTTATGCAAGGAAAATGTTCAAATAGATATGCAAAAGGACTGAAGCATACTCACACATTTAGGTATATGATTTGACACGATTTTTTTCCGGATATTTTTAATTATTGTCTCAAATATTGCAAGGGTTTGTTTTTTAATAATTTCTATGAATAAAAAAATTCTCTAAAGACAATGGTTCCTGGCTACTTGCTTTCATTGCCAATCTCATGCAAGAAAAAAAGAGACTTTTGAAAGATTGTTTCTTCATCCAACAATTATGTTATTTAGTACACATGAGCATCTGTGTACAGATATGTGATGTGAACTTGACTAATGAAATAATTAAATACAATTGACATTTATGGTTCGTTGGTGGCAGTTGGCATTTATGGTTCGGGTGTAGCTTCTCTAGATCTGTGCCTCCACAATCCACATGTTTTGAGACCTTATCAGGCAAAAATTATATATTTGAAATTTTAATTAAATGATGTGCTACCTTATGTGTGTTATGCAGGTATAAATCGCGTATATAGATAACTTAAATCCGAAACAATTAAAAAATGTGTAGAACTACCAAGGTTTTTGTTGTACTTGATCGTGGTATTTTATATATTAAATTATACTTAAGGCGTTTGATTATGATTTTTTTTTTGTCTGTACTATATATAAACTACTCGTGACGTGTAGTTAGTCCGCTTGTGTAGTTTGTACACAGCCTGTTTCAAGCTAGAAAAAATTAGAAGACTTGTAATAAACGTAACGAGTTAACATAAAATACAGTTTATTTATAGTCTATTCCAACTTATTAAAAAATGTGTAGAACTACCAAGGTTTTTGTTGTACTTGATCGTGGTATTTTATATATTAAATTATACTTAAGGCGTTTGATTATGATTTTTTTTTTGTCTGTACTATATATAAACTACTCGTGACGTGTAGTTAGTCCGCTTGTGTAGTTTGTACACAGCCTGTTTCAAGCTAGAAAAAATTAGAAGACTTGTAATAAACGTAACGAGTTAACATAAAATACAGTTTATTTATAGTCTATTCCAACTTGTTTGCAACAAAAGACTTTGTTACTGTTGTTTTTGTTGTACCACATTAAAGGACCCTGACATATTCTCCGAGGAAACTCAGCGAAAAGCAGAAAAAAGACCAAATTTGCTGCTTGTGGCATCAGACCAAATTTGATGGGACGTGTAACACCTAGTTTTCGAACACTTGTATAATTATTTAACTTGATGTGAAATGCATTTAAAAATAGCAATATAGATTTCCAAATATATTTATGATCCTTTGTATTCTGTTGATTTAAAATTAATGATAAAATCGGAAAATAATTAATTTATAAAGTCCTAACCAAAATATAGATTTATAAATCATAAGTGTTGAGAATGCATACAATAATTATATGATATTTCTATGTATTTGAAAATATCTTTGTATTTAAATATTATTGAAAACAAATTGTAAATATATAACATCTTTATTTGAACATTTCTCATCATATTAAATGTCAATTCTTAATTATTTCTCGAAAGTAGGAGACTTGAGTAGGTGACACCTGTTATCCACCAAATTTCTTTTAGTTATATAAATTTACAATATTGCTACTTACCTAACTTCATTCTCCACCACGTGTACTCTCCAAATTTCATTCTAATTGATTTCCCCTTTTATTTTATCACACTAATCTCTATATTTCTTATTTTTTTAATCCTCCCCAACGAACCTTGTTCTCTTGCTGAGTCCGCACAAGCACTTCCCTTTCGTCTACCACACACAATCTCACCCTCATCACTATCTCATTTCTGTGGTGTGCCCGGAACTTGAAAATTGAGATAATTTATTACAAGGGACAGCGGAGGAGAAGAGCCATGGTGTCGACAACTTCGCTGGCCGAACAACAATGAAGGGATGTAGGAGAAAGAATTGAATTTTGCTCGAGGCATATACTAATTGTCCCTGTAGTCTCTTGAATTTATTAATGGTACTAAAATGAACTCTTCTTTGTGCTATGTTTTTCTTTGTTAAGTCTAATGTGTTGCTTAGGATGAACCCACTGTTCTTGGGTGGCTATTCCTTCAATGTAAAATTGATTCTTCAAGTAAAACTCTTTTTGTCAATATTGAAAATTTCTCACTGAATTTTAAAACTCGTTGTGCCCTTTTGTTCATGCCTTGCCTCGATTAAATTAAGGTTAAAAGGAAAAGCTATTAGCTGTGATTAAATGTTTAGATGATCGTAAACTGAAATAATACCTCGTTTTAATGATTTAATCATTATTTGGAGCACCAATGTCAGTTCTAATGATTTAATCATTTTAAATGTGTTCAGAATTATACAAAAAATTTAATAGCCATATAATTTGTTTTAAATGGAATCCTATAGCTTTGTTTGCATAAAATTGGTAAATTATTCCCAAAATTTCTCTAATAATTGCTTGTGTAACTACTAGACAAAATTTGGTGCATAACAACCATTTTTTTTTTTTCAATTTCTCAGTTGATCTCAGTATCTAATTAGATACATTTAATACATTTTACGAGAAACAGGCAAATAGTGCATTGGTGTGTGTGGACAATCAATTCTTGAGATCTTCCTTCAATAATCTTATTTCTATAAGAAAACTGTCTGTATTCACAATAGAAAACAAGCAAATGGTATTTTTTATTCAATTAGTAATCAGTTTTGATGCCAAATTTGATCTCATTTCCCAGTTTAGTAGGAAAGACGTCACCAGTAAACCTCTGGTTTTCAGTTGTGGTTGAGCCTCTCCCTGCCTGTCTTAATCTACACATAGGTATATTACTATTTTTTCTTATTACTAGGCTGATAATTATATGTTATCCAGTCATTATTCATTAATTCAATTACTCTTCACAACAGGATTCTAAGATAAGATTTCTGCTCACATAACTGCATTTTGTGCCTTACTCTTTCTACATGTGTCGAGGTATCCCTCTCATCATTTTTTATTTCACAAAATTATATTATGAAATTTAATGTGCAAGTTCAATTTATATTCACAAATGTAATGTAGATGCTAAATTTATTGTATATATATGTACATACAATATTTTATAATTACAATATTTTGTTAATACTATATCAATAGCTTTATAGTTAGACACCACCACCTCAAATTTTCTGGTGAATTTTACTTGAATTTGATATATTACAAATATATATATATATATATAGAGGTTGGCTACTATGCTTATATAAGCATATCCCCACATATGCTTATAACTCATTTTTGTGTTTTCAATCTTCAAATGGTCGATCGAAACCGTTCATATTGTTCTCCATATTAATATGTGCTTGGAAACTAAATTTTACATTTTTCTGAATTTTTTTACTATTTATTAAGCCACTTTGAAAATCGCTGATCCAACGGTGGCTGCACAAAACAGTAAAATCAGCAGCCACCGTTGGATTAATAATTTTCAAGTGGCTTAATAAATAGTAAAAAAATTTAAAAAAATGTAAAATTTAGTTTCCAAGCACATATTAATATGGAGAACAAGATGAACGGTTCAGATCGACCATTTGGACATTGAAAATACAAAAATGAGTTATAAGCATATGTGGGGATATGCTTATATAAGCATAGTAGCCAACCTCTATATATATATATATTGTATGATATGAAGCATGTTTTATTTTTGTTGATCATCTGCTTTGTATTTCCTTTATTTTATAGTATATGCACTATGATTTCCTTTTATACTTTATCTCAATTATCATTACCCAAACAAAGCGAGGCACTCTGCCACTTCATTCCTAAACTTAAACCTACCAAAAGTAACTTACTCTCCATTATTTTAGTTTTATCTGAAAATTAGTATGGTATCGCTGCTTAGAATGATGTAGAGATGATTATTTAAAAATGGCAATTACAGGGTATTCATCTGAAAAATTATCAATGGACCTTTTGAAATTGTATTAATAATAATTTGTACTTGTTTTAGATATTATTTTTGAAGATCAAAGTGTCAGTTTAAACGAAAAATCTAATAGGCATGTAATTTGTTTTAAATGCGTTCCTATATCTTTTGTTTGCATAAAAATAATAATTACTACCGCAATTTCGTTAATAATTATTTATGTAACTATTAGATAAAATGTGATGCATAACTACCAATTCTTTTTTTAAACTTCTCAGTTAATCTTAGTATTTAATTAGGTACATTTAATGAGACAATAACATTTATCACGTTAATATTTGACTATATGCATGGTTGTTTATGCGAAACTAAGTAACATGCATGAAATGGAAAGTTGTATTGGTGTGTGGATAATCAATTCTCGTACCACCAATCATGCATTATTATACCATGTGTTGCATCCAAAAATTAATATGGGAGATTGAAATTTGAGTAAGTATACTACATAGAACAAGTTCCAACGGCTCGTTTGTAAATTTGACAAGTATTTGGAAAAACAAGAAAAATATTTTTGTTTAGTTTATTATTATATATTTTTTTTAATTGACATATAGGATATGTGACATTATATTTTGAACTCGAAAAAATTGGTTTAGGTGTCTAGTTTTTTAATAATATAATAAAACTTATTACTAATAATAAAATTTTGGAGAGATATGTAAAAGGTCTATGTCCTTACATAACAAACTCAGCTATATATATATAAAAATGTATAGCCTTTATCATATAACTTTTAGAAACTGTCTCATAATCTTTAAAAGGCATATATGTAATAGATATGTAATTGGTTTGGAGATAAATTAAGTTGTAACCAGCTAGAGAGTAGTGTCTCAGTGTAAGGTAGTAACTTCCGAAGTTATAACTAAATTATACAAATTATAATTTATTAAAAAATAATGATATAGATCTTAGTTTTCCGACTGGATTCTTAACTGCAAGCCTAATATTTATTTGGATATTTAAGAATCTTTTTTTTTTGTATGGCAATAATCTTATAAAACAGATTGGACTCACAACAGAAAACAAACAAATAATATTTTGTCAAATAATATATGTACATATTTTGTAACCATACTTTAAAAAGGAAACGTACTAAAAAGCACCAATAGAAATAAGAGCTGAACTCCACTTGAGAAGAGCATGGCCAGCTTTTCCATTAATTGTAATTCCTTAGCTTGAAAAATATATACATCAAAACATCAATCGAAATAGACACAAGAAAATATGAAAGCAAAATTAATTGATTATCATGCAACTAGGCTCAATTCCAATATTAGGGTTGATGGATTTTCTTATTTTGCTAAAACAATTTGAATTTAGTGCCAAATTTGCTCTCCTTAATTTGCCAGTTCCATACTAAAGTCGCCACAAGTAAACCCCTAATTATTTCTAGTTGGGTACTTGAGCCTCTCCTTGCCTGTCTTTTGTCTGCACAGAGGCATATTACTATTTTTTATTTAATAACTACTTGACAGATAATATATATGTTATCTAGTTGTTGTTTATTAATTCAATTGTCTTTAACAATTTAAATCCATGATAAGATTTCTTCTCACATATCTGCATTTTGTGCCTTACTCTTTCTACACGTGTCGAGGTATTTCTCTCATCTTTTGTTAGTTCACAAAACTATATTCTGATATCTAATGTGCATGATCAAATTGCATAACTAGTGTAGATGCACAATTTATTATATGGATATCCATGTGTATACTGTATACATATATTTAGATAATTACATTTTTTTGTTAATCTTGATTACATATATTTAGATAATTACATTATTTTTCCATAGCTTTGTAGATAGACATCAACATTGTGAATTTTTCTCATTAATTTTTCCATGATTTATTTTTTCTGACCATCTACATTGTTTTGCCTATACTTTACTTTATACAATACACTATGTTTTCTTTTCTACACTTTACCTCAATTATCACCGTCGAAGCAAAGCGAGGCATTCTTGTAGTTTATTACTAAGCTTAGACACTGCCAAAAATATCTCCCGATCCACTGCTTGAATATCCATATTTTTAATTTAATCTGAAAATTAGTATGGAATAGCTGTTTTCAATGATGTACGTGATCTTATTTATGAATGACTATTATTGGGTATTAATATGAAAAATTGTCAATCGACCATTTTGGTTGTTTAATCAATTGAATGACACTACAACTAGAAAAACATTTATTATTCTATCAAAATGATATACTGAAACTAATTTTAGAGTACAAATTGATATATACATTTAAAATTGCTCTAATTTTTTTTTTTACATATTAGCACAAGTGTTAGTTTTGATGATGTCATAATTTTAAATTTGTCCATAATTATAAGGAAAATCTTATAGCCATTAATTTGTTTCAAATGTGTTCCTGTTGCTTTTGTTTGAATAAAAATTGATACATTCTTCCGAAAATTTCTCAAATAATTATTTTTGTAAGTATTATATAATCTCTGTATTTAATTTGATACATTTAATGAGAAAGTAGTATGCATTAAATACAGCTTTTGTTGAGAGATCTCATTTTATTAACTGACCTCATTTTGTGCTTAATACTTCCATCCGTGGACCGTATTCTATGTTTTTGTTCATATATTGAATGATGCATATCATTTTGTTTCTCAAGTTCAATCATTTTATGGATCGTTTGAATTGAGGACTCTAATTGTAAAATCCCTAATTAAAGTATGGTAATAAAGGTAATAATTTTAAATTGTCCTTAACCTTAGTAATTAGTAATGAAAAATAATTTACGTACTAGTACAAAGTTAGCATGATAATTAGTAAGTAACAGTAATTAGTACGGTGTATTTATAGTACTTTATTTAATGTTTTATTTTGCATTGCAGATTTGCAATTGCTGGGTGGAGCATGCAGTTGAATTAGATTTGAGAGTGTACTCTGCATGATCAAACTGTTTTAATTAACCAAACAAGGATAGCAAGAGAGAGGGAGGAAATTATTTCTGGTTGATTTTGAGAAAGTAGAAACAGAGATGGATGCCTTACTTTACATGTCTGGTATGCTATCAGACACGGAAAAACTATTTGATTTGCCATCCAACGATCTACGGGTACTTCAGGAATTCATGAAGAGCAGTTATTTCAAGGAACTCACTGTGGGCAAACAACAGGATATAATCATGATTGTGCGAGAAACAACTCCAAAAGTTGGAAAGTTAATAGGTGAGTTTGTTGGACAAGCTAGAAAGGAGTCCTCCAGCTCCCATAATGATTTGGCGAAAATAAAAAATTTAATCAAAGATTTAATGGACAAAGTCAGGCACCTGTTGGATTACCCAATGGTTCTGCTCAATTTAGAAAACAGAGAAGAATATTTAGAAAATATTGGAAACTGGCTCAACGAGTGGGATACAATAGTACAGAATAATAAAGTTAAAAACATTGAAAACATGCTTTTTGAGGAAGCGGGTATTTCAAATGGCATAACACTGAATTGGAAAGAGCGTGATGCACTATTCATGAAGAAAGCATTTCCAAATCTTGTTAACATGCAGAATGATCATGAAAGGCGCATGTTCTATTACAAGTTAGTTATGGAACTGGGAAGTTTCACAGCTTATATTTTTGGGGCATGTGAAGAACAACCTTTGGCTGTTCTCCTTATAGGGGGGCTCCTTTCGCTCAAACCAATGGCCAACAACATTTGGAACATAGTGAAAAATGATCTAGACAAGATTACAGGGCCTGAAAAGAAGATTACAACCGATGATCATATGGGGCAAATTTTACCTACTGTTATAATGATTTACCTTACTATCTTCAGCCGTGTTTTCTTTATTTTGCATGTTACCCTATTGATTTCGAGATTCCAGCAACCTCTCTAACTCAGATGTGGATTGCTGAAGAATTTGTAGAAGAAGAGGATAAACAGACGTCTCTAGAGTCAACTGCAAATAAGTACCTCGACGAACTTGTTCAAAGGTATTCTCAATATTTCAGAAATTAAAATTCAATCTTATAATTAAAATTAGTAATAGGATGGTTGCTATTTCAAACATTAGTTTGTGGTTTTCTAAAAAGAGGTCATTAATAAAAATTAAATTTCTCTGTTTTATTACAATAAGAGTAGATAATTATCTTTGGTCTAATTGATAATAGAGGAGGGTTCAAATGCCTCCATTTTTTGTGCCTCTATCATGCCTCCATTTTTGAAAACTTAAATAACCCAAAGTTTAAAACTTAAACGTTAAAATAAAACCGTTAGATGTGATCTATGTTATTTTCTCTATGTGTCCATAAAAAATATCACATTTTGATTTTGCTTTTATGTGAATCAATAAGTTAAAAAAATCAACGTCTAGAAATTATCCACGTTAATATACATTTTTACAAGTTCAAGATGACAACCAAAACAAAGTTAAAATGCCATAATATTTTACACGTTCATAGATAAAATGATGTAGTTCATATCCAATGATTTTATTTCGAATTTTAAGTTTTTAATTTTGAGTTGTTAAAGTTTTTAAAAATGGAGGCATGATAGAGGCACAAAAAATGGAGGCATTTGAACCCTCCTCTTGATAATAAAAACATTATTTTTTTTCTTTTTTTATGTAAATTGAGAAATTTTGTTCTTTTATGAAAATCTATTTGATGTTTAATTATTTTTCTTGTTGCGTGCAGGTCGTTGGTTTTTGTTTCCAAGAGATCAATCGTTGGCACAATAAAAAGTTGTCGACTACCTCGTTCTATTCATGAATTTGCCATCCAACAATCATCCATGGAAGGGTTTTCGGTTGTCAATCCAAATCAGAAAGAAATTGAATCTCGATTTCGTTTAGCAATTTATCAAGACAATGAGAACCAATACATGGAGGTGAATCATATACGTTCCTTTTTAGCTTTTAATTGTGATAGAATTGTTCTTGGAAGTGCCACGCTCCTCAAAGTGTTGTCACTGAGGAACTCTACAATCCCAGTAACAACATTACCGGATATGATTTACCTACGGTATCTGAGCTTGAGGGGTAGTAACATATCTAAGCTTCCTGAAAATATAGGAGACATGGAAAATCTTCAAACGTTGGATGTTAGAGATACAAGCATAGATACCCTACCTGAATCTCTATGGAATATCAAAACACTTCGCCATGTTTATGTGAAACCAAACCCCCAAATTAAAGGCCCACCATCTGAAACACATAGAGAAAACCTACATACCCTGAAAACAGTTGCAGCTCATGAGTCGTGGCTAAAAAAGTTTCCCCACTTCCTGATCCACCTTAGAAAATTAGCACTTTCAAATTGGGACAATCTCGATTGGAAATCTATTTCTAACCTATTGAGTCACATGGATAATCTGATCTCGATGGCAATCATGGGCAACATTATACCATCAGAGTTTATCGATAACAGGGCATTTCCTAATCTCAAGACAGTGAAATCTATTAAACTAGAGGGAGAATGGATTTGTCGAAAACTTCTCATAGATAATATTAAATTTCCACCAAATCTTACAAAGCTCACCCTAACCAAATCTGGTTTGAAGGAAGATCCCATGCCGACGCTAGAGAGGCTACAAGCACTGAAACTTCTGAGTTTACAAGATGAAGCATACATAGGTAATCAAATGGTTTGCTCTGCAAATGGGTTTCCACAGTTGCAATTCTTAAAATTGGAGAAATTGAAGAACTTGGAGAATTGGGAGGTGAAACCGATGGCTCTGTCACAACTTACCACATTACGTGTTGTTCAATGTCAAAAACTCATCAGCAACCATCCTAATCTAGGCAACCATTCTAATTTGAACCATGTTACTGACAAAGTTATAGATTGAAATGCTGATTTCAGTCTCTTCCTTTTATTCAGTTTGACTTATATTTTATTTTTAAAAAAAATTGTATACATATGTGAATCCCTTGTTTTTTATTTTTTCTTTTATTCAGTTTGACCATTTTTTTTTTTTTTTGTATGTGAGTCCCTTGTGTTTTATGTATCTGTGTGTTAATTATGATGTATATTGGTGTTACATTGAGTAAATCAATGAATTTTGTGTTTCCATTTAAATCAAATGGTATATTTACTCATTTAAAATTTTCTTTTGATTCTAGAACAATGTCATGATTTACTGGTTAGCGTAACAAAATTTGCAAAAAATTCAAATGCATTTCTTTTCAAATAACAAGTTAGATGGATTCTGGGATAAACCTTGAAACTTTCACAAAGTTTGTTTTTCTTTGGAGCGTTCTGATGGCCATCGGAACAAATTGGGAAGCATTTCGATTTGCATCAAGATTTGTGCGTACTTGATTTGCACAAATGTTGACATGGATCAAACATCTGCAACCCAATCTGAGAAATAGTTGAGGAATTAATAGTTCGGCTACTTAATTTATTTGGCTTTTTTCTTCTTTTTTTTTGGCGCACCACTCAATGAAAATTTGAAAAATGGAAAATTGCTGTCTGAATCATGGGATGGAATGCCATGCAATGTTTGCTTCTGTGAACCATTAATTGTATAATTATAAAAATACAACACACATTAATCAACAAACTATTTTACACCAAAAAAGTTCCAAAAAAGCTATCAATCATCCATGATTTTAAGGCAAAAAACAAATATTTATTTAGGAAACAACCGCACGAGGTAATGATGGGAGGTGGGAAGGACCGCATATCCTCTTGACCTGGCATGGCGCTGCCTGACGACACCACATTCAGGAGAATCTAGTATGAGACGCGGCTCGGCGACCACCACCTTCAGATCTTGCAAAACGAAGCCATCGTAGAATCTCGACAGAATCGCTCCAGCGCCGACGTCAGGAGCACAAGGGTTTGGTCGTGGGTTTGGGTGAAGGTTTAGTGGTTAGATCGCAAGTGAAAAAGATGACAAATTTAAGGGATTAAGTTTGGTGATAGCAGCGGCGCCATTTGGAATTTCCGAAAAAAGAAGAGGAAAGAGCGGAAAAAATTGGAGGGAATGTAAAAAATTAGGAGAAGAAATGAAAACCTAAATTACTAAGGCAGCTACGCACAGAGAGAAGAGAAAATTAAAAGTTAAAGAGGCAACTAAAGAATTTCATTTACTCTGAGGTAACATGATATTTTTGTTTAGATCATACCATGTGATCATATTTGCGCACTAATATCAAAGGATCATGTGCATCACGTACCGTCAGATCTAAACATAAATATTATGTTACACGAGAGTATAAGGACTTTCTACGCACATCTATTCAAAATGAATAAATCAGAACCGTTATTCTCTTATCAGACGGTATAAAAGCTTGGTATTTATGATAGATGTACAGAAACACATATGAAATTTTTTCAGAAAAAATAGTTTTATTTTTTTTCACATCTTATATAGTCAAATAATACTTATACATATCATTTTTATAGACTTTCATTTAAATAGTCAAATAAAACATCTTCGAACCGTTCATTTTCACGCGAAAAATCAACGGTCGATCTGTGATAATTTTTTTCCAAATCTGTTTTAAAATGATTAAGGGAGAATATTGAATGTAACTAATATAAAAGTTTGAAAGTTTTATTATGTATGGGCTTCGATCCAACACGAAGTGTTTATGACCATACGATACTTTAATTTTTGATCAACTAGATGGATGGGTAAATAAAAACAAAATCTGATCAGACTTTGATAGAAGACAATAAATGTAGTGCTTTTTCATTTAAACAGTTCGGATCGACTAACGGATCGCATATTCTCGCATGCCTTTGTTAATTCACGAAACAAGAGTTTATGTTTCATATTCATTTATAGAAGATGTGAATCATGTAAGCAACATGCATGTAAGGCTATATAATTTTGTGTCAAAATTATTTAATCAAGCAATAAATATATTACAACATTAATTATTACAAAAATTTCATCAATATAATTTCCATTACAAAATATTTTTTAAAATTGAAGTCAAATTTTGATGCAAGACTAAATTTCAATAAATATTATCACTAATATTAACACATGATGAAGGAAAATTAGAAAAATAATTTCAGTAATATTTTCACTAAAAATTTGAAAATATATATTTTTATTTTTTTAATATTATTTGTTGTACTTTTAATTTTATTTGGCCATAGAAACCATAAAATTTTTGAAGCCATAGAAACCATAAAATTTTTTAAACCATAATATCTTCTAAAAAAACTGTTGTACATACGTAAATAATAAAAAATATTGGCACGGTGCAGCAACCGTGTATATTAGTTCAATACAAACACGGTGCAACAACCGTGTATAAATATCTCCCCTATTCATACACGATCGATGCTCACTGACACAGTCATGTAACTGTGTTTCATTAGCTTTTCAGACTGTGCATTTATGGTCACGTTTTCTTAGCTTTTCGGACTGTGCATGTATGGTCACGTTTTCTGTACTAGTGAAAGATTGGTTAATCCAACAATTAAAAATGCATTGAACCTTATTAATCACCTTTGTGAATCATTAATTGCTAACAGTTCATCACTAATATCTATTTTTAGCTCAGGGTTGTTATTTATAATTATGAGTACATAGATACAAGTTTCCAAATTCGTTAGCCATGCTAAATTATGAATTTCGTCACCGTACGTACAATCTTTTTTCTATCTTCTCATTAATCCAGATGTATTTCAACAAAAGGCGTTCAATGTCTGAGACGTCACAAAAAAAATTTAAAATAGTATTTCGCGCTTTTATGAAGAAATTTGCATTCGACATATAAAATAGCGAAGATCATCAAATGATATGAATTAATTGAAATAACATGTCGAACTTTATTTTAGAATTATTTTCATACTATATTATAGTGTGGAAAATAACAAAAATGTATATATAATATTATTTTGGACTGTACAATGGATATTTACTCACCAATTACAAGATCTTTAAAATTAAGCAAGCAGAGCATCTAATCAATATGGAATAACTACGAATATATATATATAATGTCTTTGAGCTTTGAATTCATACCATGCCGATTTTTTTATTTATCTCAAAAAAAAATTAAAAATTAAAAAATAACCAGTTTGACACTGGATTTCGAAAAGCACTCAAACTGCAATTTCTTTTGCTGTTTTAGAATTCAAAACACTGTTTTATATTTTTTTCAGCATTTTTTTATTTAAATATAAATATTTATAATTTATTTATTTTTGTATTAAAATATTAGAAATATTTAATATATTTCTTTAAAAATAGATGTAACATTATATACTTTGATTTATTAGAAGAACTGCTACAAATTATCTGATATTAGACTATGCATATATAGGTGTTCGTGTTAATTGACAATATCATGTTTCTGGTATCAGCAGTTCGCCTTTGGACAAATATCATGTGCAATCTTGAATTAATCATCTTAAAAACAATAGGATTCACCTAATATAAAATTCTTATTAGAAAAATAACCATTTTTACAATAATCAAAGAAGCTCCAATTTGTGCCAAGAAATAGATCCAAAGTTGAGAAATTTGTCAGAATACAAGCATACACCATTTTCACATAACTAATATTGGTGCTGGCACGGTACCAGTACTAGTTCAATTTCTTTGATTTCTATTCAATTCAAGCTCACAATATATTAGGGCAAAACAATTTAAATTTAACATTATATTATTTTCATCACAACTTCTGACTAATGTTGAACTTCTGATCTGCAATGACAATAAACTACAAATGTTCACAGGAACACTCATTTTCCTTTCTGATCTATATAAGATGTTTATTGAAATACAAACAAGAGAAGAAACACGCCTTATAAACATCGCTGGAGCGTCCCTTTCGTAGAAGATTCAAGAGAGCATAATGGTGATTGAGAATCTGAAAGTTATTAAACAAGGATCCATACTCTTCTACTTGAAATTAGAACTACAGAATAACACAAAGGAGTGACGAACCAGCGGTTGGAAGAGAAATCCAAGGAAAATACAGCTCGATTTTGATTTTTGACTTGGAATTGAAGCTCAAGCAGATAGGATCGAACTTGATCTGAGACTTGAGGTTCGTACACTCCAACCACCGACTGACTTCTTGAGACGGCAGAGAGCCAGAGCGAAACCGTTGGGATCCTGTGGGACCACGCTCGATGCCGATGACGCAACTGAAAGCAACAGGTCGTCACCCCCATTGAGAAAGTACACCGGAGTAGGTCCAATGCCCATTGGACCTACTTTGGTTCGATGGGTGATCTGACCATCGAATTGCATCATGATTAGTGCTCTTTGTACTAAAATCTGTGTCAGTCTTTATCAATTTTCATGCACACAGATCTTAATACTAATCATACAATGATAAAACTAATTAAACATAAAAGTAGGTCCAATACCCATCTGACCTACTTCTATCTACATTGAAAGGAGCGGCGTGAGAAGTCTACTTCTCCAAAATAAACACGAGTTTCTAATAACCAGTAAAAATAACCCAAAAAAGATGAAATCAGTTAAAAGCAAAAACCCATTATTAATTACCCAGATGGTGGCTTGTGGGCTTTGTCAGCCCAATTTCATCAGCTTAACAGGAAACAATGAATTAAAGCTAAAAGCACATAAACTGTACGTTATTATTTCCCATTATTAGCATGGCCGACAAACATACATTATTAGGTTGTCAGATTTCACACTCAAATAATTAGAAGATTGTTAGGTGTAAAATATATAGATATTGTACGAGATGATTTTTTGATACAAGACATAATATATACATACAGTGGAATAGAATTAACTATGGTGTTCTTAATTGTTGACCAAGCATTTTTATATAGAGTCAAGTAGTTTAAGAATATTGAAAAAATGAATGTATTAAAATTAATTTATAAACCTTTTAATTTTGAACGTTGGACTTTAAGGATATTCATATCCGTTTAATTTCTTTATATGTATAGAAAAGTATTTGCAACTTAATCATTCATAAACATTTATGAATTATTTGAAAATGTCATGACTCTTCTAGGTTAAAAACACAAAATGCACAATTAAAAAACAAAAAACAAAAATAAAACAGTAAATAAAACATTTGATTTAAATGGAAACACCAAATTCATTGAGAACATTTAATTTACTCAAAGTACGTAATCTCATCGTACATTATTATTATTAACATGCTGATACAAACAACACTGGAGGATGTGACTAAAATTTACACTATAAAATAAATTGCAACAAAACTTTCTACCATTGAAAAATTCCCATCATAAAATAATTTTCGGACATATTTAATTAGATACATATTATTATTATTATTATTATTATTATTATTATTATTATTATTATTATTATTATTATTATTATTTAAATAATTAGAAATACATCTACAGTTCATACAGAGGTGGAGACACAGTCAAGTAATGAGGGTCAAATGATCTCCATTTATTTTCAATTTTTTGTATAATTATATACGATATTCTATATATTTTAGAGTAAAATACTATGGATACTATAAAATTGACCTCCATTTGTATTACCAAATGTTGTATGATTGACATCCATTCACGTTTGACCTCCATAATTCACAAATCTGGCTCCGCCCCCTGGTTTTATGTCAGGTGTTTGGGAAAATGGACACATATGTAGTCCAAACTTGGGAAGACTTGATTTTTAAATAATGAAATTTTGTTCTCTCTCTAAGCTTTATCTACATAGTTACGAGACTTCTCATAGTGCAATATTGGTGCAATTGACAAGCATCATATTGCGCAATTCACAAGCATGCTGATCTGAAGATTAATATTTTTGTTTTTGTTAACATTTAGAACTGGGATTACAGCCTCCAAATATTTTTCGAAATTACATTATTACCAAAAACTAATTACTAGATTGAGTGAGCTGCGTGGCCATAGATCCACTTCGGCTTAGTGAAGGAAAGGAAGTGTTGATAATGCCTGTTAAAGAGTCCTCCAAACTTGGTCTCATTTGGTGTAATTTAGGCCCACTAAAACCCAATATATAGCTCCCAAAAGCAGCTCTTCAATGAGTCATATTTTTAACGAACAACAACCATCCAACCGCTCCAGTTATTCAATATCGGTACAGTATATCTACTATTTGATCTGCTTAGGTTACTCATTATTTGGGACTAATTACAACTAGGGGTGTAAACGAGCTAGGCCTTAGCTCGGCTCGTTTATTTCGGCCCGAGTCTCGACTGAGCAAGCTGAACTTAGGTCACCTGAGTCAAAAACTCTTGGCTCGCTCATGACAAGTCAGCCCGAGCTAACTCGCGAGCTGACGAGCTGGCTCGTTGGACTTTATTGAACTACTATTATACAAATTAAAAAATATAAAAATAAGAAAGTCTATTTAAAAAAATTAAGAAATCGTCCAACAGACACATCTTCAAGCAACTGAAGCCCATATCATTTCTTCCCAGACCAAAAATACATCAAATTTGCATAATTAAGCCTTTAAAAATGTGACTAGACTTAAAATTATACAGAGTTAAACCCTAAATCCACTATAGCTTAACGAGCCGAGCTGGCCCGGTCTGAGCTGACTCTTGGCTCAGCTCGTTTATTTTGACCCGAACCAGAACCGAATTGGCTCGTTAACAGCTCAGTCCACTACTGAGGGAGCTGTTAGCGAACGAGCTAGAACCGAGCCACGAGCAAGTCACGAGCGAGCCGCGAGCTTTTTGACAGCGCTAATTACAACCTTTCATATGTCTAATATAAAAAATGTGATCTTTCACATTGTATTCGTGAGTTTCAATCTATGAAAATCATTATAGTCTATATGAAAAGGTGAATTCATTCACATGAAGAGTGTAAAAAAAATTTAGAATATTTTAAGAGATTGTAAGAAAATAATACGAGAGAACAAAAAATTAAATTAAAGAAATACTTCAAAATATTTGAACATTATTTCAACAAATTAATATTCTTTATTCTAGGAGAATATCTCGTAATTATAAAAAGTAATCAGACCAGTATTCAGTCAATTCACTTGTAAATATATTTCAACATTATTTCAACAAACATTTTCATCACAGAGTAGAACTAGGGTGTTCTTAAGTTCACCAAGTCTTTTGGTGAACTCAAATCTAAAACCAGTCTAATCGGTTTCAAATGACGAATCCGAACCGTTGAAACTCATATACCTTATGAGTGATGCGTCCAAATATGAAAATTTTAAACATTTGAATTAATTTAGTATAAAGTTAATTAGTCAAAATTAGAAGGTTAATAAATTAATTTTAATGCATTCATTTTTTGAACGTTTTTTTGACTGCTTGACTTTATACTAAATTAATTCAAATACTTAAAATTTTCATATGTAGACACATCACTCGTAAGATAGGCGGATTTTAACGGTTCGAATTCGTCATTTAAAGCCGATTTAATGAGTTTTAGACTTGAGTTCACCAAGAGACTTGATGAACTTAAGAACACCCTAGTTCTCCTCACTTTCATAATAGTAGATATGAAGTCTGTTCAAAGTAACTATATATTTGAAATAAGCAAATATTATTACGTTACTTTGATGCAAAGAGAAATTAAAGTGGTCATTGTTAAATTGCAATAACATAGTTTTCACATTGCTCCTTACAATATACATCCCAACATGTACTTAAATGTCAAAAGAAAAAAGAAAAAGAAAAAAAGAAGAAGGTGATATTAGTGATTGAGAGAGAAAAGATTAATAAATTACTCTTTGAACTTCATACAGTTGATGTTATCTTTAAGAGCGAAAGCAAAAGAAAAAGCGAAAGAGAAAGTGAAAGGGAATCTGTGGTTGCTAATGGCTCAATTGGGAGTTGTCGATTGAGGAGCACAAGATGCAGCAATTTCAATCTGAATTTGTCTAACTAATTAGTTTATAATTATATGTCTAACAATTCCAATCCGGCTCAAATGCAGCGGATCACTATGTTAGATATTTCTTTTCGCTATATCGTTTTATATATTTTGTATGGACTGGATTAATTTTTTTGTGCGTGTAAAAGTAGGGATCTATGTCCCCACATACTTTATTCATAAAGATAAGTCCAAAACATTCAGGTTTTGAAATAAAACCTGCTTACAAAATATGAAAACAATTGTTCAAGACATTTGAGCTAAAGATGCATGCAGTAAAAACCAAAACAAAGAAAAAAATAATTAGTACCAGAAAACTTCAAAGCACCTAAAAAGCTGCTAAAGGGCAGTAGGAAAACCAGTAACTTAGATAGTTTCTCAGTAAAGCAAAGTAAACTTATGGACTCTATTAATTAGAGTGTTGCGGTCATTTAGTAAACTTGTATTTTGTTTTAATTAATCAATGTGTTTAATGAGCAAAAAGTGATAAGAAGA
>CAXKVR010000269.1:0-22299 GCA_964058845.1 Carex sylvatica
GGGCTTGTTTTCTTTTCCTTTTATCACCTTGCTGGTGCAGATGGTGGAGCTGTGGACAAAGCGCAAGTTCAGGTGTGACTGTGGCAACTCAAAATTTGGCGACTTCACATGCAAGCTCACTGCTGACAAGGACCTGGAGAACTCTGAGAACTCATACAATCACAACTTCATGGGCTCTTATTGCACCTGTAACCGGCCTTATCCTGATCCAGAGGCCAATGAGCAAGTGGAGATGATCCAGTGTTGCATTTGTGAGGATTGGTTCCATGAAGATCACCTTGGTCTCAGCTCTGTCGATGAGGTTATATATTCTTTTAATTTTGGGAAATGCTTTTGTCCTCCGAAAGCAGGCATCCTCAAAGTTGTTGATCTGATGAAATCATACCGTTTATAAACTGTTTGCATCTTTTGCTTCTCTGGCATACACTGTGGTGCTAATTTTTACTCCCTTTTTTATGAAAGAGTGGGTATTTCCTTTTCTTTGTAGGGGGGTAATGCATGTTTTCAATGCTATCAATTTATTTTGTATATTCTTAATTTTACTTTTGTGTTATAGATACCAAGAGATGAAGATGGAGAACCAATTTATGAAGACTTCATCTGTCAAAAATGCTCCCTTCCCTTTTCCTTCTTGAAACATTATCCTTCTTTAATTATGTCAGTTCCAAATCTGCAAAATGCACCACAAGCAACTGACACCCACACAGATACTACTGAAAATGGATCTGTGATAGACAATAGCTCACCAAGTGACCTGAAAACTGATTCCAATTCTAAAGGGAAGGAACCAATGAACGATGAAATCACAAAATGCAAGCTTGGGGAAGATATAAATGCAATTTCAACTGGGTCAGAGAAAACTGGGACAGTGTTTCTCTGCAAGAAATGGAGAGAGGAACTTTGCAAATGTGAAACTTGCATTGGTTATTATGCCAAGAATGGAGTTGAATTTTTGATCGATAAAGAGGATACAATAGAGGAATATGAGAAGACTGCCAAAGAAAAGAGAAAAGAGAAGCTGCAGCAACAGGAAGGGCAAGAAATCAATTTTTTGAATAAACTAGGCCATGTTCAGAAAATTGAGATTTTGAATGGTATTTCTGACATGAAGAATGAGCTTCGATCTTTTCTGGTAAGAAATTTTGTTCCTATGATATTTTTAACTTTGTGGCCTTTACTTTGTTTATGAGAACATTTGGAACTGAAATCCCACTAAATTTTGTTCTGATATCCACTAAAGAAATAATATACATAAATATGACTATGAGATCATTTGATACTGCTTTATAAATCAGAACTAAGAAATATGACTAAGAAATACATCTTTATAAATTAGGCAATGTCACATATTCCCTTTTTTGCATTCTCTCAGCATATTTATATATTGCCCAGTGCTCTTTATATATATTTTGATTTGACTAAAGCACCCATAGTTCATAAAAGCATCATGAACTTTCCACTTTGACCCACAAAATTTTAAAGCTCCAATTTTGTCCTTGCCCTGTACCATTGTGTTCTAACCTGAAATAAGATGGAATTTTAGAAAATAAAACTTCTGAATGAAAGATAATCTCAGGGACCAAAACACTACAAGTCATATAAATGATACCAAATGGGGTAGTAAACTAAGTGACTAAAAGAAATTAATAATAATTAAGGAGCCATAATTTGAGTTTTGGACTGATTAATCCATGTATGCAGGAATCATCTGACCTATCAAAACCAATCACCTCAGATGATGTGCGTAGCATCTTTGAAAATCTTAGGAAGAAGAAACAGAGGTTGATTTGATTTTCTCATGACCTGAGAAGTTGATGTTCAGCTTTGGGATGTGGTGCCTCCGCTTAGGGATATGTGCAATTTCCACTTGCACATGTAGTAATTGTGTGTCTATCTTGCAATGTTACACGAATTTGAAACTTTTAATCAGTTGTATGATATGAATAATTGTATGTTAGTAAACAAACCCTATTCTGTTTTCTGTGATTTCTAAATTCAGCAAGTTCACTTTATTAATTGGTTGATTGCTGAGTATTGTTTCTGTGATTTCTCTTCACAGTCCATTGAGCTTATTTTATGACTGATTCAAGCTTTTACTTCTTTGAAAACAACATATTGAAAAATCTAGATCAGAATTTGGCCAGTGAATATCTAATTATTGATGAATAGGACTGCCAAAGTTTTGCTCCGTTTATGTCAATCCGAGCAATTTTCGCATCTGATATAGATATTGACCTAGTTAAATGCATTGATATATGAGGCAATTAATTTTCTTACAATTTTTGGTGTATCTGGGACTTTTATTGAGATGTTAGGACTGATACTGGCTTCTTAGTTCCATTTTTATCATTTTTTTTTTCCTTCTTTCTCATTGCTATTGTGATCACAATTTGGCAGCTGAAATTTATTCCAATAGACTACAAAAAGGTATGAAATAGAATACAAGATAGACCCACTTGAGATTTTAATCAATTTTCTCAGTTTTGATGAACCTTTCTCAATTGCTTTGTTTTTGCCGTCTTTATGTTAATTTTTGTTAGGGAGTGTAAAAATCAACAGATAAAACAAGATTATTGATTTTGTTCACACCTTACAATTTGTTGCTTTGTCACGAGTTCTTTTCAAACTTTTGTCAGATAATGAGAACTATATTATGGCTAGTTTAACTATCCCCAAGTCATGACGCAATTATGTTGTTTGTTACGCAATCATGAGAATATGTTGTGGATGTGGGAACTGCTTATTTCAATTAGGAGGAGGATCCAATACCTCATCATACCTCATATTTTATATCTTCGTTTTTAAAGTCTAAATTTTTGATCCGAACTGCTCAATATATTATTTATACTAAAATATGACTGGACATGAAATTTTGTAATTTTTGAATTTTTTTTACTATTTTTTAAGATATGTACAAAATCATTGTTTTTGGACCATTCAAAAAACATGGATTTTCTATCCATCTTAAAAAATAGTAAAAAAATTTCAAATATTATAAAATTTCATCCCCAATCATATTTTAGTATGGATATCATGTTGAACGGTTCAGATCGATAATTTAGACTTTAAAAATGAAGATATAAAATATGAGGCATGAAAGACACGAGTTATTGGAACCCTCCTCTTTCAATTATTAACAGTGAATAATATGGAAGTCTCGTTGTATACTTTAGATACTAAGTATTCAATAATATATTCTAAGTTAATTTTAAAGAAAATTTGCATAGTAAATTAAAGAGCAAAGTTAATATGAGCTTCAACTAATTAAGAAATAATGTGATTAATTTTTTTTTTTTTGGATCAGCTTTAAATATGGCTGAAATAGAAAATTAAGATTGCGGGAGCTGAAAAATATAATTTAGTGTAATTTTATTTTATAAGAAAGACTGAAAAATATTGATGCATATAAAATTTACAAAAATTAATGGTCAAAATTATAAATTTTCAAATTTACAGAGAAAGGTTAACCCATTTTCCCTCCACAAAAATCTCACCCTGACTTTAAATGATGAATTCAACCTACTTTTATTTAATGCTTTGATGTGTTTTGATGTACTAGAAAAGAACTAACTTTTTTTTTTTTTTTTTTTGAGAAAAGAAAAGAACTAACTGGATGCCTTGTAATATTCATTCCCTGTTTCACAGTTATAGCTAAATGTTTTATTTTGTACCTTTTGCGTGATTACTTTATGTCCTTTAAATAGACATGAAATTTTCTATGGATAGAAATATAGAATGGTGATTTAACATAGCACCACAGTTTAGGTGAGATGTTCAACTTTGTATATTTCTGTCACGGCCACAACAGTGTAATACAACAAACAAAATTAATATCCTCTTTGCTTCAATAATTTGTTGTTTTTTGTCTCATGTTAAAGAGACTTGGCAGATCCAGCCATATTTACTTTGATTTTCTCTCTAAAACTGTACATAAATCATTAGATGTTAATAATTATGACTTGTGGTTACAAAACTATTTAAAATTTGTGATTAAAAATGAGCAAGAGACCAGTCATATGTAGCCAAAAAAAGAGAGTTTAATTCAATGCTTTAGAAAACTAAAAATGAGCATATTTTAGCAAGATAAATTACTAAATAAGTGACTGCTATCCTCCGTAGTCCCAACTGTTAACCTCGTTTCATTAATTGCTTCTATCCATTTAATTTCTCTCCTTTTAATTTTGTACCACTTGGTGCACATTTGTGCCTCACAATTGTGAAATAATTTCAACTATGACGTCGCTTTTGTTTGGAATGGATTGGGTCAGAATTGATTTCACTGAATTTTTGTGACTTAATTTTATGATCAGAATGATATTTTTTCTTTTGAGAAAATGAAGATCTAATCTTCTAAATTTTAATATTTTTAGTAAAGATTGGATATCAAGTCATCAAACTATTTAATATTCATAATATTTAATGTTCATAACAGATTTTTTTCATTCAAATTTTAAACCTGTAATCTCTCAAAATATTTTGATTTTGACTTTGTAACATTCTACACAAAAAAATAGACCATGCTTTTTTTTTTTTTGAGAGGTAACAAGTTTGAACTTTTTTTTTTAAGAGGTCGTAAGTTTGAAATCAAGTTAGAAATTTCTTGTGAGCATTAAACAAATGGTGGCCTGACTACAATTTCTTGTAAAATAGAAAACTAACAGTTTAATAGATTTTGTTAGACTTCAATTCATAATTTAATCTTGATTGGATTGATACAATGGAGAAAAAAAATTGATTTCCAAATATCTAAAACAACCCTCAATTTATTGAAGAAATTGCATACAAGTATACAACACATTCAACTGTGATTGGAAAGGTTAAATAAATAATTATCCTGTAATTTTATTTTATGAAGAGACAAATAATATTTTTTAATTTTTGCAAAAGTCAAAATTTTGAAGGATAACAATGAATTTTTTTCTCCTTTGTTCTCTAAATCTTAGCGAGAACCGTTGAGAAGTGATGGAGAAAAAAACAGAAGCTAAAACCGAGAAGGATAATATAAACCATCCATCACTAAAAAATTCCTAATTTTGTTAACAGAGTAGTCTTGGCTTAATGCAGCGCAGGAATGACGTGAAACACTGTTTTAAATATATAGTCAGTGCACTGCATGAAGTAAAAACTACTCTTTTAAAAATTTATCCGAAAAATTAATTTGTTGTTAGATAGCTTGGTTTCTTTAGGAAAGTTTGGCCTTTCCAATTCTCGCTAAAGTTCATCGTGTAATGATACAATTCTAATACAAATATCATTCATTCATTCATCATTCGTTCGAATAATAAGCGTGTTATCATTCATTCATTGAACATCATTTGTGGAAATAATAAGAGTATTATTCAAAATAAATTAATTATGCAAATGTAATAATAACATAATTCTATAATTAATTATGCAAATGTAATAATTAATTATGCAAATGTAATAATAACGGTATTGTTAATCCGGGCTTGATATTTCTATAATTAATTATGCAAATGTAATAATAACATAATTTAATAAATTAGACAAAAACAATACGATATATTGGGCTTGATATATTTCTATAATACTGGATTAGAAACACATGCAGCAACGAAATTGTTATAATTCTGCCTTGATAATCAATGACAATGTCATTTTATCATAAAAATAAAAAAAATAAAAAAATAAAAAATATAGATTAAAAATAAATTATAACATCTTCAAATATCACTTGCTCTTTATTTAAAAATAAATAAATAGATAGAAGCTCGTATAATTCAACCCAACCTGCACGGACACAATTGACAAATCTTATGTCGAATCCGGGTTAAATAAAACCACAACGACACAATAATGCCCGTTATCAAAGATCCAATACACATAAATTTCATTAAATGCTCCTAATACTGTCGCTGGGCCCCCAACGGAGACTTTGTGTACCTAATTGGTGGCTTCATATCGGAGCTCTCTTGTAGCGTGGCCTTAAGCAGCCTGACTGGGACCCCACAAACAGTCTAGGAGCTCCAACTATGATATGCATCTCCTTTTATACACCCCTAAATTGCATCTCACTGGTGGCACAATCACTTACGAATTAGAGAGATGTATTCTATATTATTATTATTTTTCTCCCTTCTCCCACCATGCTCTTCAAATTATCACTCTTTTGAGACCTGTGCTCTTGAAAATGTATATGTTGTTGATGACTAATTCATCCAATGTATATAATAAGTAATCTCTCTGAAATAAATTATTTTTTATGGTTATCAAGAATGTAAATTTATGACGGTTCATTAATGTATTTTTTTCTCGAACTACACCATTTTTACCATTGAATTTTTTTTCATTTCAAAATTGCATGTTATATTTAATTGTTGTTAAGATTGTCAAATTAATTTGTTGTATACTAATAAAAAGAGCCTCTTAACTAATTTTTCAAAGTTTGAAATATCTTCCAGTTAGAGAAAAATAAAGAGTATATATAGTCTTCATTATTTTGACATCTAATTAATTTATCATTTTTTAACTTAGGTAGCTATCTGGGGATGCATATCAAAAGCATCTGTCTGTATTAAATACGCTGGCGCTGCCTTTTAAATTGCCAACATTTTTCTTCTATCATTCATTAACCGCCACTGCTGACAGCGATAAATTAAATACATAGGAATAGGAGCTCAACCAGGCATTAGCTAGTGTGTGATTGTGAGTTTGTTTAATTTAAAAAAGAAGAAGAGAAATTAATGGGAAATTGCATGGAGGTACTTGCACCAAGAAAAGAAGAAAAGCAAGGAATTATTCATGAAGAGGAGAGATCAGGTATGAGATCAATAAAAATGCTTGTTACAAAAAGAGAACTAGAAGTTCTTGTAATGGAGCTAAAGAAAGGGGAGAAGGGAATAGAGGATATATTAGTGGAGATGGGGGAAGAGAGAGATAAGAGAGAGAAGAAGGCTAAGCTTCAAATTGGATGGAAACCCAAATTGGAAAATATAGAAGAAAACAATGAGGTCAATGAGTTTTTCAACTAATTAATGATTTATTTAGATCATTGTGAAATTTTTGTTTGCTTCTACATATATATATATATCATGATTCTTCTTTCTTTTTTGGTACTTTGTTTTGTATTTATAGACCGTACATTATTTGTGTACTCCGGTTAACTCCGGTTTGTATGTCTTAATTGTTTTTTCGATAAAACAATGTTGGTCATCACTTTTATAATATATTAGCTTATTTGTATTGTATACTTCTTTTTCATTTTTCTTTCATCTATATTTCTCAAGTTCTCTTTTTCTTTAAAACCACAATTATTGATTGCCATTTTCACCTAGCCACCTTAAAAAATAATAGGGTTTTTAATTTTTAATGGAACATCGGATCAAATTTGGTGTCATGTCTGATCTAAACTCTCCAATTTGCAGCGAGATATGCACGCATGATTTAGATTCACGAAGTGGTTTAAATTTGTACTGATCTAAAATTGTATGCAAAAATCTCAATGTGGATCGGATGGATATTTTCTAACATAGAACCGATATCCATCAGCACCCCCCCCCTCCCCTCTCCGAAAAAAGCCTTTTTGATTGCTATCGGTAGCAACTTCGACCCGACATGGCTTCACATTATTAACGACAAACTTCAAATAATTTTTTTTTCCAGAGAAAAAAAGGTTCTTTAAAAAAAAATTGAAAATAATTTCAATCTAATTTATGGATTGCCGTGTGAAGAATGGGTTTGAAATAATTTTATGATTATGTATAATTTTTCTAGCTAAAGATCCTCTTGCTTTGTATGATTTTAGAGCTTACAATCATTTCAATTTGGCTGATGAAATACGTAAGCTGGATGTGCAACCAATACCATATTATAACCTTTGACAAGCCTTCTAAATCAAATACAACAATCAGAACCCATATTATATATCACCTGCAGGAACTCAAAACTTTGAGTTTAGATCAGGACCGTCATATTTGTTTTGGCACGACTATTAAAAAGTTTCTGTACATTCTATTTTGAACCGAATTGATACGGATTTTGATTATATGATCTTGATCTAAACTCAAAATTTGACTTGAGAGGATTTGGACGCGAGGGGGATGCCATATATGTATGATTCATATCACCTGAGCCTGAGGTAACATAAATTTTGAGTTTAGATCCAGACCGTACGTCCAATCTACATTGGCACCAACATTAATGAAGGAGTATTGTATTGTGCATTTCATCTCGAACTAGATTGGCCTTGATTCTAATCGAACAGTCCAGATCTAATCTCAAATATTAAGTTACCTCATAGGATGCGACCTTGTGTCATACATAGGGAGATGGAATGAAATCTGCTGCGATCCGAATTTGATGAACAGTACTCTGAAATCTCTATTTTTCTAAATCTAACTGTTCAACTTTTTCTGTGCACGAATCTCCAAATAAATCGACAGTTGAATTTGGAAAAACAGAAATTTCAGAATACTGTTTATCCAATTCAGATCGCAGCAGATTTGTTTCTCAGAAAGATAGAGGGGAAGGGGGCTTAAGGCCTCTATAATTTTTTTATTTTTTTTATATTTTAAAATATTTTATTTTTACAAGAACTAATACTATTAGTCTCTCTCATAAAATAAACTTACATAATATTGATTTAACCAATACCTCCATTTTTGAATTGATATATGAGAATTTTGTAAGATAATATGTAAAAATGATGTTTTTTGAATTTTAGGACTAAAAGCAGGTCATTCGATCGTACCACTTTCAATAAAAAAAAGTTTTTCATTCTTAATTTCTTTTTAGCGGGGGACAGTAAATTTTCAAAAATGTTTTCATATTTGTCTTTTTAAAATATTATTATTATTATTATTATTATTATTATTTGACGTTTAGACTTGAGAAAATAAAATAAAATTAGACCGTGACTATGAGATTGAGAATGAAATCTGCTGTTTTTATTATCAGAAAAGTATGAATTTGTTTTTCTTATTGTAACCGTTATATACTTTTAACAGTTCATATTTGAGGTGTATATATGAATTTCAACAGGTATTCAAAACAAAACAAAAAAAGAATGTAAGAAACAGTAGAAAGTTTTGGGCTTTTTAATAGGCTATTTTGGTGCTTAGGCAGGTCCTGATTTCAACTGAACGAAACGACGCGTGCGTGCGCTTTAGCCCATTTTAAAGATATCAAAGTGGGCCCCCACTTTCTGACAACCTAACTAACCACAAAACGACATTTGCACTGAAATATAACCACTTTGGGGAATAAAAGAAAGGAAAAAGGAAAAGTAACTTAAAAAATGGTCCCTATTATAACAACAAAGAACTAATTTTCTTTTCTTTTTTCTAAATTAAATTAAAGTGCAATCTGGACCGAAATTTTTATTTCTATCATAATAAAAAGGGGCTATTTCATGTATATCCCTCGAAAGTTTTAATATTACTTATTTATCCCTCCAAAATTAATAATTACATATTTATCCTTCAAAATCATACAAACTCACATATTTATCCAATCTCACTCTATAACATATAAAATATCTCCAAAACTTATTAAATAATATTTTTTAAACTTAAAAAAAATATTTTACAATATTAATTAAAAAATATGTTAACTATTATGCTCTTCGTTTTTGTCTCTTTAGTCCGTCTAAGTTCTTTTCTCTCTAAGGCGCCAAATCTCCTGCCTCTCTCTCCAAACGAAAATGAAAAATTAAAGCAGCGAGGGGCGGCATAAATATGTGAAAGGGGAGGGACTAGGGAAAGCGGAGAGAAATCTGTGATTTAGCGCGTTTGGAGAGAGAGGCGGGGGATGTTTAGCGCCTTACAGAGAAGAGAACTCAAACAGACTAAAGAGATCGAAGGGCATAATGGTCAATATATTATTAATTAATATTGTAAAATAAATTTTAAAGTTTTAAAAATATTATTTAATTATTTTTCAAGATATTTGATATGTTATAGAGTTAGATTGGGCAAATATGTGAGTTTGTACAATTTTCAAGGATAAATATGTAATTACTGATTTTGGAGGGATAAATACGTAATATTAGAACTTTTGAGGGATATATATGAAATTCCCCCTAATAAAAAAATAAACAAAACACCTTCGTTTGTTTAAAATTCGACAAATATTCAGATCGTAGAGGCATTTGACAGTCCCAAAGACTGGAATCCGTCAAATGTCTCTGCGGCCTCAATTTTTTTTTTTCCCGAAAATTTATTAACTAAAAAAAAAATTGGAGAATCACAGAGACAGAAACGGACATTTTTTTTTTTGCACAAAAATCAATTCTTGTTGTTTTTCATTAATAAATTTTATGAAAAAAGAAAAAAAAGAAAAAAAAATTGAGGCTGCAAAATTATTTTGCGGACTTCAAACTGGAACTGCAGGGGCATTTGACGGACCAGTCTTTGGGGCCACCAAATACCCCTACAGTCTTGGTATTTGACGAATTCGCTGAATTCTGGGTGATTTGATTTATTTTTTTATGCTATAAATAAAAATTTAAGGTAATCTAAACTACTTAATTTTAATTTTAATCGGACAGTTTACAAAAATTATGACGTATTAATATCGATGTGGATTGCATTTGAAATATTAATTGGAGAATTGGACCATGAATATTTTTTCTAGGTATTATTTAAAAAATAAATATATATTTTCTGGCAACTTATAGACTCATAATTCAACGAAAACACAACTCATCACTCACAATATATATATATATATATTTCTTTTTATTGTTGTTTTTTGTGCTTCCATAGTACAATAATATTTTTTTTTTTGCTTCATACGGAAAGTTTAGACAAGTTTTTTCCAGAGGAAGAATCAGAAAGTTATATGAAGGGACTGAGTAAATTATTGTAGTGTAGTTTTATTTTATAAGAAGAGCTGAAAAATATTTTTACTCGTAAAACTTACAATATATAGAGGACCAAATTGCTAAAACTATATTTATGAGGGTGTATTCCTGAATCCGTGATTTTTAAATATCTAGTCAAATGCATAATTTTTTATTTTGTTAACACGTTTATGCTATTGTGAACATGTCTAATTAAATAATGACTTCAATATCGTTTATACTCAAAAGTGTAATTTAATCTAATCAACAAAAGAAAATAAAAAAATGCACATAAAATTATTAACGCGCACGAAAAAAGAAAATACCATAATTAAAAAAACATGATTTGATGACTACCATTCAACCTCAGTTTGTTAATTCCTCCAATTGGAAACTTTTCGTTTATTTTTTTATTTTTTGTAATATATAAAATATTTCGTCGGGAAAGAGAGATGATTATTTTTCGATGCACTAGAAATCTAGAACTGAATTATTTAAACATTTTCTCAGAAATCAAATTTGGCTGTTTACAGTTTGTATACATATCTCAATCTTTAGTTGCAAAAAAAAATCCAATATGCATACAAACCTTAAGGATTTTGTCACGATCCCGTCGTCGTACCACGAATCATGACAAGAGAGGCACCCTCGCATCCATCCGTCGTTCCATCAATCTACGTCACAAATAAAATAAACAAACAGAAACAATACGGAATCAGCTACAAAGCTCAGTAACTAGTTATTTAACAACGCATTTTTTTATAATTGGCTTAATTAAGCAACCATTCAAACAAATTGGATTAATCCACACAATTTTAAATCAAATTATGAATACATATTTAACCAGCAATTGCACTTGAGTCTAGATTATCAATAAAACAGATTAATTATACAATATCTGTATCATTTCATTTCATTTCACAATTTCTTAGAACACACAATCATATCGTTTCACAAATCAAATTCAAATCTCAGACTCGCTATCCCGTTAAATATACATCATAATCCAAAATCCAATTCAAAATTTAATTCAATCAAACAAATCAAAAACACAGATTATATAAAAATTCAGTTATCTGATAGCAAATAATTCAGATATCAAACGAGTTGCAACAATTGTTCAGAACCATTCGCGACGTAGGATATATCGGAACTCAAATCGGATAGATTACAACTTTCTTTTATTTTCATCTATATTCCTTTCTTATTTTATCTCATTTTTTTTTTCTCATATCATCTCTCTGTTTTTTTTTTCACAATTTCTCTTTGATCTTTTAGTTTGTTTTTGTTTTACCGAATCTTATAAAAAAATGACACATAATGGGATAGGAAATGGAGTTGGTGAAAATAGTGGAATGAATTACATACAAAACAACACGTGGCTCCACATTGTTGTATTTTTTTTTGTTACCAAATTTTATTCAAATAAATCATTTAAGTTTCTAATTTTATAAATAAATTCAAATTATTTGAAAAATATTATAAATTTACGGGTGTTACAGGTTTTCCGATACTTTTCATGACATAAAAAAATTATCTTTCTAATTCGTTACAAAATATTTAATATATTTCTAAAAATAAAAATTATGTTTCTAATTTTTTTGAAGGAAATGGCAGGAGAGTAGCTAGGAGATTCCCTTCTCCTAACACACTTGTCTGGTTCGTCTGATAACAACAAAACCACATGGCCTCCTGTCTTTTCTTTTCATAAACTAAGTCATGCATCATGATCTATAACCATATATATCTTTTTAATTATTGGCATGTAGTTAGTAGGAACTTTCCATCATCTTTTTCTTTTTTTTCCTTCTATGATTGTACTGTTTAGTGTTAAACTAATAAATCATAATTAATAAAAAAGTTGTGTACAGATTTTGCATTCATTGTTCATCTATATTGACATCTCCAATTGTTTGATAGCTCTTTAATTATTAATAATAATTAATTAGATAAATGTTATGCAAGATTGGTTAATTGTTGAATAGAGTAATTAAATTGTAGCTCAAATTTTATAACTAACACAAATTTGTTAATCAAACATACTTATATATTAATCAAAATGTCATGTTATGATCTGACTAATATTTTAATCAAGTATGTGAGGTTCATAACATCACTATTCACTCATGTTTTCAGTTATAATTTTTTTGTTAATTTTAAACATGGTATTGACAAATATAATTGTCCAATTAACATTTAGCTACATCTTATTCTTAACATATTTTTAATAAGAGGAGGGATTCAATTACAACTTTTTTGGTGACACCGAATTACACTTTTCATGTACAAATTTTTCAAAGTTCAAATAGTCGATTCAAACCGTTCAACATAATGAATATATTAAAATGTGCTTGCAGATCAAATTTAATATTTTTTTCAAATTTTTTATTTATTTATTAAGAATTTAACAAAATTGCTATATTCAGACCATTGAATTTTTGTATCCATCTTAATAAATAGTGAAAAAAATTCAAAAAAATATAAAATTTGATCTGCAAGTACATTTTAATATATCCATTATGTTGAACGATTTGAATTGATTGTTTAAACTTTAAAAATATAAGATGTAATCGGATATCACCAACAAAGAGGTGTAATTGAATCCCTCCTCTTTTAATAATTAGGTACTGCTGAAATTCAAAATGAAAATGTTTATAGATGACATGGGCCCATTAATTGTAGCCCAATAATGTATCATGTACGGCTGATATTGTACTGTATATAATATAATATAATTTAAAAGACGTAATGCTCGTTGCACACATTGCACTAATACCAAGATTAATATATCTTCATTCCAAACACTTGGCATGCATTAAGAAGACAAAACAAACAACAACTCAATTCCTCTCTAAAAGAAAAAAAGAGAAAAGGCTCTGATCTAATTAAGGAGAAGACCTAAAACATTGTCTCCTATTCAACCAATAATGGAAGGGGCAGCATGCATCTATGTGCTTCTCTCCTCTCATCCCATTAATTTCTACTAACCAGAAAATTGCTACCTTGATATTTGAAAACACCTAACTAATTAAGAGTATTAATACACCTCATGTGATATCTCAAGGCAACTATTTCATGCACATGTTACTAACTCTTCGGGTATGCTTTCAAGTTCCGGTCGCCACGCGATATTTCTCGAACCGAATGATTTTTCATGGACATCCATTTTCTTGAGCTCACTCATAATCTCTCCTAAAGTCTTGTCTCCTTTAACCGACATGGATCGCAACTGCGCTGCCTCTTTCTTTGTTAGTAGCACCTTTACTCTAATAACTTTTTTCTCTTGACTAATTACCTTTGTTTCTTGATTCTCCGTTAGAGCCTTTAAACTATCGTCTTCTAATTTGTTTGCGGTGTCAATTGAACTGTGAGAGCTGTTATTTTTCCTCTTGAATTTGTATAGACGGCTTAGAGCTACCGTGTAACACTGGAGCTTTTGTTTTGTAAGGCATGAAGGTGTTGGTACAGTAGTACTGGTACAGTGGGCTAAGCTTGGTAGAAAGTTGCCCATGGAGAGAGCAAAAGAGAGAGAATTAGAGATGAGATGAGAAACGATAAAATTAAGGAGAGATGAAAGTGCTAACAAGAGAGAGAGATGTAGGCTTTATATATATAATCCAATCCAAGCCTAGCTAGTGGGATTAGGTTTGCACTGCCCAATACACAGTAGTAATTAAATTAGTTATAAGCTAATTAAGCACTAAATTAAGGAGTAATTAAGATAAGAAAAGGGGAGCACATGGGGGGGGTCAAAGCTCAAAGGCATGAGTTTGACAGATTATCATAAAGCTCCAAGAATTGCGTAATAAAGGCCATTTCGCGTGACGAGAAAGTTTGTATGCATGGAACGTGGATTTGTAGCGTAGGTCAAATAGTGACTTAAAGGTCCAAGAATGATGTAGATCTTGATTAATCCAGTTAAAAAGGGATCCGTATCCTCCCAGGTACCTGACTCAACACAATTGAAATGGACTGTCCAGATTTAATTTCAGCCGGTGCCTACTCGGGATGACAGAAGGGGCAGTATTATTGGTGCTTTAAGATTCGTGCCAAGTTAAAAACTCTAATTTCAGACCGTCTGATTCAATTGTACTTAGGTAGGTAACCTGAGGGGATGTGAATTCTTAAAAAGGGCCGTCTGGTCTAGCTAATTCCGATCCGATATGCTGGTCTAACAGAATATCTCAATGTATACTTGGTGCAATTCATATATTTTTCTTTCTCATGATGGGTTTATTGAGCATGCATCTAGATAAACACAAGAAAGTTAGATATGGTTGATAATATTGTTTGCGACCAAACTCAGTTTTCCTGTGTCGCTTGTTGGAATGTAGCAGTTGATATGCATCCACAATCAATATTTTAGAATAAAACTATTAATTTTTTTTTAAGTTATGTCGCGAAAACAGAAAACGATTTGAATGAAACGACAAAATATTGATTGTCAATGTTTTGTTATTAGAATATAATACGCTCACTTAATTGACTTGATTTTTTAAAAGGTTTCTGCTTTTAGGTGAGCTTCTCTCTGCACTTGAGAATTGTTATTAATTTCAACGCTGAGCCTTAATAAGGCGTAATCTAATGAATAATTGTATTGTAAAGTATTGATTTTTGTTATGCAAGTTAAGAGATGGGTTGGAGATTCGGTTCCAATTTTGAGAGATCCATTCAAGTATAAACAAGCCCAGAAATTGTAAAACATTCACCACATAGCTCTATAGGCCTGTTAAGGCCTGAAGCAAGCAATACCTTCTTTTAAAATAAATAATCGGACACGAAGTTATTCAAACAAAACAGTTAGGTTGTCTAGTATTTTAACTAAGATTTTCTAAAGTAAGGGCTGTGGTTTATGCTGGCGCAATAGAAGATCTCAACTCAATGTATAATTAACCTACAATTGAGTTCTATTTATACAAAGGAAGAGGCTTCATAGCCGTTGAAAAAAGGACCAAAAATATACACAGCAGTAGATACTACTTTTCCTATTTCTGGGTAAGTGTCGAAATTGAAGAAAAAATAATAAAAAAAATGAACTGGGTTGAATATGAAAACTTCCCCATGGGTTATACTACATGTACCCAAAGTATGCATATCCCACGATATACATATTATGTATTTTTAACAATATGTATCCACAATCAATGTTCTCTTATTAGAATATTAAGCTCACTTGATTGACTTATTAAAAAGGTTTCTGCTTTTAGGTGAGCTTCTCTCTGCACTTGAGAATTCTTCAAATTTGCAAGTGTCTAATATGCAGTTCAATAATTGGCTTATGTGAGTATCACCTAAAGCCCTAAACATTTCTTTGTAGAACAAACTGAAAATTTGGAGACAAACAAATTCAAATTATTATTAATTTCAATAGTGAGCCTTAATAAGGCGTAATCTAATGATAACGATCCAAGATACACTAGGGAAAAAATTACTAAAAAGAAGTGAAAACATTACAAGAAGAGCTTCAGATATATGCTGTTGGTATCCTATATGGGTCAGTATATTTCACTTTACCTTATAATTGGCTTATGTGAGTATCACCTAAACTTCAACTAAACTATATTAATAAGGAAATTAAAAATCTAAATCAATTGCTGAGAGATCCTGATTGAGACCACATTACCGCTGTTGTCTTTCATCACCTGATACTTAACAACAATGCCTGAAAATGAAAGCAAATAAAAACTTAAAGCATATTACATATGTGCCCTCGTAATTATCGAACTTGCATTTCATTTAAAAGTGCTGAATTACTAAACATAGTATTTTTATGATGCTTTTAAAAGGAGGTCTAAACATAGTAATCGGCTAGAAAATTTGCTCAAAAATTGCATCCACTGACTGTCAAACTGAAACCAAGCTTGTAAATATATTTCTTCTTTAATGAAATATTAGTAGGTATTCGCCTACTACAAAAAAAAAAAAAAAAAAAACATAGTAATCGACCTTCATAAACCAGAGGAAATAAACATTTAAACAAACTTAGACCATAATTAAATAACTTTAATTACCATCATTTGGTTGGAGATTGGTGTTAACAGCCACACCATGGAAACTTATCTTTGCTTTGGGCTGCCAGTCAGTAGGTGGCCCCACCCAGGACTTTGCATTCAAAATTTCTGTTAGCATTTAAACAATGAAACACACATCAGATTCTGCCCAAATTTAACACTACATATATAGATTGCAAAAATGTTTTCAATAGAAATAGGTGAGTTCATGTTAAGTAATCATACTGGCAGTCCTAGGGGAGGATAGGTGTGATATGTCAAAGATCCCACCAACAGCTGCTTCAGAAGGGGTAGGAATGCGGTTGCTGCCTATATCTTCATATTGCCAGGTTTCTGTCAGGTAGCCTTCTTCCAGGAACAGCTCCATGTGCCTTGCATCCAGTACTTGCATTGTCCCTACAATTTGGGAGAGTTAGAACTTGCATAGGAAAATTCTATCTGTTTTTGTTTAATATTCTTTTTTTTAAAATAAAAATTGAAAATTCCCTGTGTGAAGATAGGAGAGTGTTGTCACGTTATCTTACCTTCACATGTGTTGAGGTTGCACACAGGGCAGCGTACCAATTGGAGATCTGCATATGAATAGAATGAAATTTAGAGATATTGTGTGCTAATAGCCAGGTTTGTAATTAAATAATGTTCCAAAGGGAAAAATGTTTTTTTTTTTCTCATTTAATTTGAATGTTGGATTGTACCGGCTATCCAGATGCCGGTCTTGGCATTGGTCACGGAGCACGTGCCAGTGAGCTCAATTGAACGCTTTGCATCAGTGCCAGGCCTGGGAAGCCTATTCGGGAGAGATAGTGTCTCCGTCAGAAGCACAAAAGGAGAGTCCAGGTAGAAAGACCCGATCCGCATCCAATCTATACCGAAATTATAAACAAGTTGGTTTAAGAATTGTTAGAGAAATGAAGTTTTTATTGAGTGAAATGTAAATTGCTCTTTAAAGGAGATACAGACTAACCAATGTGCTTATCTTGTTGACGAAAGCAGTAGGCGTGAGTACCATCTGGTCAAAGAGAGCATCTGTTAGTCTCGAGTAACAGAACTAAAATGGTGCATTCTATGACAACTTAATGGGTAAAACAAGCAGTTAGTTATCTAAATGCTTTATGATAATTCGTGCTAATGAAGAATTTAACCGCACAATCGTTTGTAATCTGGCATATCATCTCAAGGAAGTAAATTTTTTTATCTGTCTCCAAGTAAATCACTTCTGAGTGTTTACACTTACCTTATTCAAAAAGGTTCATGGATCTAGTCGGATTAAATAAAGCAAACTAAAAATTGTACTAATAAAAAATCAAATCAATACCGAAAGCAGAGGCATAGATCTCCTTCCAGGGAAAGGACGTATGGCAAGGAGCCAGGACGCCCATGTCACGAAGGCAAGCATACTTCCATATGTAATCTTGAGAAATTAGACGGTTAAACCACCGGTTAGTGAAGCTCAACATTAACAGTTCTCTTCCATCCAAGTGTTTTGCCACCTCTGTCCACAGATCCATGTCATAGCTGCCATTATTATAGTAAACAAGAAATTATAGTAAGAGAATTTTAATTGATTTATTAAAATAGAAGTGATCTGATAGGAACATTTATGATACTACAACAAAGATCTAAAATTGGAAACATGAGATGGCGATAGTTACTCTAACAGAGAGATACTGAAAAATGTAATTGCTATTGCCACAGAGAGGTTTACTAATTACATTAAGCACTGTTTAAACAGTATCTGAATAAAATGGGAGCTAAGGTCAGATCCTTTTTCGAGATGTCCAGGTCAACATAAAAAATTGGAGCTGGTGCTATGACAGAGGAATCTAGTCACTTATGCCAGTTATAGTACAAGGAAAGAGCAAAGTAAGATTAAATATCCATCATTTTTTCCTGAATGGAGAAAATAGCATCGAAGGAATGAATAAAATCAAGTTCATGCAACTATGACACCTGATAAGTATGATTTCCTCAAGGACATAAGCATAGTGCAAATGGAAACTTAAAATTCAAGTAAAGTTCAACTGAAACTCAAAGAGGTAAATCCTAGCTACTTTTAACAGACAGTAACAATGCTGATACATCAAGGGATCTCCCTGAACTAATTCATAATGCATAATTTAAATCAGAATCAAATCCTACAATATACATTATGTAACCTAAAAAATTGATCCTGTCAAGCTCACAAAAGGTCTATATGCATAGATCGAGCTTCTAAAAGGAGATCACTGCAAAATTCGAGCAAAAACTCATAACAAACTAAAGAATTCAATTCAGAAAGAGATCCTCATAAAGCTTTATTTATTAAGCTCATATATCACCTCATTTCCAATCTGGCTTAATCCAATCCAATCAATCACGAAATTTAGCTATGCAGAGAGAAATTCAAAGAAGAACAACGAGCAATAAGCTAACCATGTTAAACAGCAAATTCGAGCTCAATTATAAAATAACAGTAAATAATTGTATTAAACAAAGTGCATAATATATCTCAGATCCGATCTTAGCTCTATCTGAATCAAATCAATGACAAATTCAAGCTGAAACAAAGATTTAGAAAAAGCAAACCCGTTGAAGGTTGAATGAGGAGTGATAAACGAGGCTTGAGGTGAACTGCAAGGAGCGATTGTTCTTTCCTTCTTCACACACCTCTCTTCCTGCACAGAGAGATCATCTCTTTCTCTCCCTCTTTTGCTACTGCTTTGATGAACGATCTCCTTCTCCTTCTCTCCTTCACAGCCTCCTTCTCTGTTGCTCATTCTCTTTCTCCTTCTGTAGTATGTCAACATCTCTCCTATTTTGCTCGTTCTCTTTCTCCTCCTATATGTCAACATCGCTCCTCTCCCTCCGTTTTCTTCTTCTTCCCTCTCCCTCTTTCTACTCAGATTTGAATTGAATGGATTGAGCCACTGATAGTAGCTAGACAGTGTCAGTCCCATAGGGAGGTTAGAGAGACGATTAATAAACGCGGGGTGGCAGGAAGGATTTCAAAATTTTAAAGAGAGATCGGGAGGCGAGGAGAATTCTTTATCTAGACCTGCCATATGAAGACCAAATAGGTGGGTCCCAAGTTCAGTAACTCATCCCCGATTGATAGAATGGACCTCGTTTTGTATTTGATTTCCCGAACGCGAGCCCTCATAACCGAAAAGCTACTGGACAAGCTCGGGTGGTTCAGGGATAGTTTCGGTATTTGCATATTATTTGGTCCTGCGTTTGACTTGATTAAACTTTGACCAGTCCTGTTTCATAGTTTGAAGGACGTAATGACTCTTACATGTGGGGCACGAACAGACGATTGTATCTACTGGCGTTTTATGTGGTAATGCACCAAGAGCAACTTATTATACCACAGGGATCAAGCTCCTGGGGCATCACCATAGTTAACCGTATGTATTAGACTAAAAAGTGGGACCCATTTGTCATCCTCAGTAAGCAATTAAACCTCACATCATTAAAATAACACTTTCTAATTATAAATAGAAAAAAATCTTTCAATCCCATTTGTTCTTAGAAGCACAGTGATTGACAACAGTTCTGACAACAAGAACCAGAACATCATAATAATTGTCTGAAACTTACAAGTTGCTGTGTTCATGTGGAAATAAACAGAGAATTAAAAAAAATTAAAACAAGATATCATATCATACAGCTACACTATTCATCCCGAGAATCAGAATTCAATTATAGATATAAAAGAAACGCACAAAAAAGTTCCACATGGCATTTTCAGTCAACTTGCAACTGGGTTCCTCAAATTTCTAAATCAGAATTAAATGAATACCATCTGATTAATCAAATTTTAGATTTTATCACAAACTTGGACTGAATCTGCGGACGGATTCTCAATCCGTGCGCTTATTGAGCCTGCGGACAGATCCATTCGCTTACTGAGCCTACACATGCATTTGTGCGCATACTGAGTTGGCGCACCGACCCGTTCGCAAACTAAGTAGACGCACGGATTGGTGCGCCACTAAGCGGACGGAACCTTTATTTATTTTCTTATGATATTTAACCTGAGGGGATGTGATTTGACGGCATATATGTACACTCTTTATATATTTCAATATTATAAGCTCAGCTTGGATCCTCTGTGGCGAATAAATATTTTCATAATTTGTGGCCAGTTCCAAAGACCCTCATATCTCTATATAAATTTTTCCTGTCAGGGATAGACTACATGAAAATCAGATCTTTATTGGTATACTAAATCTAGAGTCTTGCTGAGTTGGATAAATGTGACATGATATTATGTTTTTTTTTTAATGTATTCTAATATTTTGTTTAACATATTTTATAAAATGCATCTCTGAGTTGCATGACGGTTTACAACGTGTCAACTTTCAAGTTAAGAGCTCAAAATTTCAAAGTGATATGTTCTTTCAAACTATTAATTTTCTAACTTCAATTTTAGTTTCTAACTTCAATTTTAGTGTGTGTCGTGTTGTATGCGTTTCTAACACGAATGCTGACTAGGAATGCGAATGGGTCGGTGCGTCAATTCAGTACGTGCACGGATGCATGCGCAGGCTCAGTAAGTGAATGGATCGGTCCATAGACCCAATACGCGCACGGATTGGAGATCCATCCGCAAATTCAGTCCAAATTCGTGATGGAATTTGAAATATGTTAATCGGGTGATATTTATTTAATTCTGATTTAATGGGTGGCAAGAAAAGATAATTCGGCTCAAATTTCAACCAATGCTTCGTTTACAAAATCTATTTCACAAATCGTACAAGGAAAAAAAAAAAAACATAATCAGACAAAAATGAATTGATAACAAAAGAATCACACAATTAATGGTGAAGAAAACTAGAACCATCCAAACAGTGGCGCTGTGGTATATTTCAACAAGGGATTTTTTTTTTCTTTTTGAAGAAAAACAAGGGAATTTAAATTGAACCATTGGCTGCATCTGTTGTATGATTCCAGCTCCACCACCGCTTTATAATGAACATAAATGAATTAATGATTAAGCACCAAAATATCTCTCCGTGCACTCAAATCTCAGTGTCAAAAACCCTTACGAACATATCTGAGGCGAATTTTCTGGCAAAAGGGATATAACTCAGGCCATACCTACAAAACCAGCATTGAAGTTGTTAATAACCAAAAACCAGTCTAAACATACTTTGGGAAAGTGCTGTAAATTTTATATATAACCAAAGTTATGAACTGCAAGCTTACCAAGCTAGAGCACATATCTCAATTATAATTGCTATCAGTGTCAATAACTTGTTATGAATCTATAGAAGAACAAAGACAATGTTTGACATGTTAGTAAGTTTCTTTTATCAGATCAACTCACAAAAATCTCAAAAAAATTAGATACAACTAGTTGTGGAATATTTCTCACCAAAAGAGCACAAATAAGAGCGAGGAGAACACATCCACCATAAATTGCAGTTGCAAGGACCCGAACTCGATCAAACATCATCGTAAGCTGCTGTGTGGGCCCGATTAGAAAAGTTGTGCTGCCACATC
>CAXKVR010000270.1:0-21023 GCA_964058845.1 Carex sylvatica
AAACCAAGGAAGATCGACTATCGGCCGATGCTTCTTGCGGTGCAGCATCGAATCGAGGGATGGACCTCAAATTTCCTATCGTATGGGGGCAGGATTACATTGATAAAGATGGTATTATCAGCAATGCCTCTGCATTACATGCAGGCATTCAAGATACTAGTAAGGGTTATCCGACATATCGACAAAATACGAAAGAACTTCCTATGGAAAGGTACGGAGGTCTGCAAGGGGATTAATTGTCTAGTCAATTGGGGAAGAGTCTGCAACTTAAAAGAAAATGGAGGATTAGGCATAATCGATCTAAGCTGTCAGAATGACGCATTATTAGTCAAATGGTTGTGGGCTATTGACAATAATCCGGAAGGACTATGGGCAAAAACAATGGGTACGTTGTATGGAGTCACTGCAGCTACACAGTTAGAGGCATAGGGAAACATGGCTTCTTTTTTCATCAAGGAATTGGCAGACATGAAACATTTCTATTCGGCATCAACAAATTTGCAGGGAGGAGTGAGAAAATGGAGATGGACTAACTCAGGAATTTTTTCTTGCGCCTCTGCATATAGAGGGTTGCACAATACAGGGATCTTATCTCCGTATCACAGGTTATTATGGAAGATAAAGGTCCCAATGAAAGTCAGAATTTACATCTGGCTAATGTTGGATAGGAAAATTTTGACTCAGGATGTACTTACTTACAGAGGATGTAATGTGCAGTCGGAGTGACCCTAAACCCTAAACCCTAAACGAGATACCATATTATGTGGAAATATACATATGCGGAGAGATTTTGGAGAGGGCTACTGGCACAGTACAACATGAGGGCATTCGGAGGAGTGGACATACAAAGGGTGTGGTTTGATACGGGGAGACGCCTTTCAGGCACATAAAAAGTACTATGGAATATCATGTGGGCTGCGGGAGCTTGGGCACTATGGAGGGAAAGGAACAAAAGGTTCTTTTTAAACAAGAGAAGAGTTGTCCATTGGCTCATAAATGACACAGCTATGAAAATTGAGAGATGGAGAACTAGTATGTAATTTTTGTTATTTTGTTATTTTTGTATCATGTAGGGGGGCAAAGAGGGAGGGTTTCTGTGGCTATTATTTGTAATTATGAGAATGACTGCAGTCTCTCTTATTTCAAAAATAATTTTGTAAATAATTTTTTTATCAATATATTTGTTGACGACAGTTGCCGTCAACCATCAAAAAATATATAACAAAGAGTAGAAGGGTAAATAAGAAATTGAAGAACTCTTTAAGGGTACATGAGAAATTAACCTTTTAGAATATGTGTTAGTATGAATTTTAAAACTAATGGACATAAAACATTTGTCTACAATTTTTTTGCATAAATAGTTGGCATTTTATAAGCTGCTCATTTTTATTCCCCAGAATCTACCAAAAATAGAAATAATAAGGTAATTAGTTAAACAAAAAATATTATTATATATATAGATATTGACACTCAATTTGAAGTAAACCTAAATGAATACAATCATCTTGAATTTTTTCATATGCAACTATTAACTTCACAAAATTGTTGTATTAAACGTGAATTTTCGCTCTCCTTGAGTTATTTTCTTGATTCTTGCATCCTTTGTTTCTCTTCTACATTTCAACGATGCTTCCTTTTTATCCTTTACCATCCTTACAAAGTGATCTGATTAGCGCGTCAGCCAACTTAAATAACCGATCTTCTTCACATCAGCTTAAATCATGCTATTAAAAATACAACAACATAGTATCACATGTAAGATATCTACTTTCAGACTCGACGTATGCTCATCCCAAGAATGACATGAGTTGCTGACAAGATCTGTACACTGCAGAAAACGATCCTCTATCTGAAGCTATTAATCAAATTACTAAAAAGCCTTCAAACAAATTCATGCCACATATGCAATTCACGCGACTCGGGCTGATATTGTAATAAAAGCCTGAGCCAGTTCAGATAGATGATCGTTAGCCGCAGAGTACAGATCTTGGCAGCAACTCAGGCCATTCTTGAGATGAGCATACATCGAGTTTGAAAGTGTGACCCGTGGTCAGACGTACCAGAGTACATTACTAGGTGCCAGACTATACATTAAACAAGGTTAATATTAGAAGACATGAAAAGGTTTCTTTATTTTCTCTTTGAGTTGGTTATTTATTCTTTTCCTGATTCTGCATTTTTGCTTCCCAATTTAAGATTTGGTTTAAGCTAATTGTTTTTCACTTTATTTTCTCTCTTCTGTTATAATATTCAAATTTGTGGAGCTACTGAAGAAGTGTGGCTGGAAGGTGGTACCAGCTTTGGGGCATCTGAACAGGTTTGCTATTAGTATAATTGTTTACATTTGGCATCTGGATTGATGCGGTAAGAATTGGAGAGTGATTGTTGTTATTTTATGAAAACTGGAAGGAATAGATCCTGGAACTGGTGTTCTTTCCCCGATCTAATTAGATTAAGATTTTAGGTTAATGGGGATAGCAATTTACATGTACTCTAAAAATTCTCTTCTTCGTGACATTAGGAAGTTTCTCATGTTATGTGATGCAGGATATATATTGTTGTGTTACAATATTGTGCTTTTTAGTTTAATCAATTTTTAATTAAATTTACTTGTCAATTTTTATTATAGGAGAATAGTTATTTTGATTTAATTATATTTTACTTTCTTTTCTGCAAGAGTTGATTATCATATTATTTGAAGTATTAAGTTCATTTAGATGTTTGTAGTCCTTTTGTAGTTATAAGATTTTGATTATTGAAATATTGTTTGTTTTTGGTTTCTTGCAAAAATTCTCTTCCATCTGTCTTTAGTCTCCCAATATCTCAATCTAGATCTCAGGCATCCCTCTTCTATTTAATTGAGACTTCTTTGTATGGTGAAATGAATTGCGTTCTAATTAATTTTCTATATTAATAAAGAAGGCTGGAACCAATGGAGACACATGTGAAGAACAACAAACAGGGGTTTAGATGCCGATACAAAATCAAAAATGTCAGAAGTTCAGAAAGACCTACCTGATCCTAGGGTACATTATGAGATCTTGATTGAGTAATCTTATATATTTTATCATATTGATTTTCCATTCAGCTTCTCTTATTGAAGCCTAATTTGTGCTAGCTTGAATTTCACCAATTATATATTTTGAAATAATTTTATTTAAATATGGGTTTTAGATGGAGTAATTCAATGATATATGTAGAAAGATTTAGTTGTGATCCGTTGCAGAACTAAAGCACAAATGAAATCTCAATTTTTTTAATATAGCTTAATGTAAAAATTAGGGATTTTTTTTTAGAATTCTCATCTTTTTGTGATACTTAACTGATTATTTAATTGTTCATTGTGATTGTGGTTATATCGTACATATTAAGGTACATTTTTTGAATTTGTGGTTGTTTTGATCATTGGATCGGGAATTAAAGGTGGATCAAATTTGGTTTGCATCGAGTCCAAATCATCTGCATTATTTCACCATTGTTCATTGTGGTTATATCGTACATATTAAGGTACATTTTTTGAATTTGTGGTTGTTTTGATCATTGGATCGGGAATTAAAGGTGGATCAAATTTGGTTTGCATCGAGTCCAAATCATCTGTATTATTTCACCATTGTTCATTGTGGTTATATCGTACATATTAAGATACATTTTTTGAATTTGTGGTTGTTTTGATCATTGGATCGGGAATTAAAGGTGGATCAAATTTGGTTTGCATCGAGTCCAAATCATCTGCATTATTTCACCATTGTTCATTGTGGTTATATCGTACATATTAAGGTACATTTTTTGAATTTGTGGTTGTTTTGATCATTGGATCGGGAATTAAAGGTGGATCAAATTTGGTTTGCATCGAGTCCAAATCATCTGCATTATTTCACCGTTTTAGTTTAAACTTGGTTCATGTAATGCATGGTGGTCCTTTAAAATCTGTGTTAATATATAATTAACAGATCGGATTCAAACTCAGACGGTGAGGCACTTTAGGTGACATGAATTGATTTTGTATTTTGGGCCAAAATATCGATTACTCCAATAAGCTGCTTTTCGAGAAATAACCAACATTTTCCAATAATGTTTTTTAAAACTAGATAGAATCACTAAATCATATATATTTCTACGCTGGACTTGTGATATTGAATTTTGGAGGATTTTTAGTTTGGCCAATAATTTTGGTATTAGTCGAATACTATTGAATTTATATCAGTTTGGAATGGTTGTCTTAACTTTTCGAAATTTTTATTTGTAGCACAAAAACAAAGATAAACCGAAAGATTATAAATTTGAGGGGTTTCCATATTTACTCGGGCCGCACAGTCAATATACGGCCCATTTATGGGATGCTGTAGATTGGCTTAGAGGTCCCAAAAAGCACAAAAAATGCAATGTAATATTGAATATATTTAAATTTTGGGGACCTTTATATATACCAATCTGCGCCCCCCTATAAATGGGCTGCAGATTGACTGTACGGCCTGGGTAAATATGGAAATCCTTCAAATCTAGAGTCTTTTGGTTATTTTATTTTATTATTAGAAAAAATTGTGAAAATGCCACTCCAAAACTTTGAAATTGGAAGAATTTCACTCCAAACTTTGAAATTGAGAAAATGCCACTCTAAAGTTGATTAATTTGTGAAAATATCATTTATACTATATTAATCTTTTTACTACCTAAAATACCCTTAATAAAAAAATATGAACCCTCCTTCCTTCGCCAGGACCCTGGAGACACGCTCCGTTAGGAGGAAAGAACCATGCCTCTCTGAAGCGATCACGCCTCCGCTCCGCATTACTAACCCTAAACCCGATCATGCCTCTGCTCCTGGCTTCTGGCATTGAAGCGACTTCATCCCCTTCCTCCGCTTATGGTGCATTTGTTTATGCCAGTATAGTTGATGAACGATAATAAACAAATTTCAAAGTGTAGAGTTTTGTATTTCCCCCCCTGATTATTCGCTGTTAGATTGATCCTAACTGCCTTCATGATATATTAGTTTTCATGTAAATTTTGTAAAACGCACGAAAAGCTGTGAATACCAATGCATCTTACTTTTGATACTAGAAGGTTATATTGTCTTTCTGCCATTTTAAGTGCTGGTACCAACCTTAGTGCTAAGTCTCTTTATGTTGGTTACGGCTTATGCATGATAATCTATACTCCAAGTTCTAGTTTTCATATCTGGTTGCATAATATTAAGTACTCCTACTAACAATTTTTGCAAGTAGAAGATTTTTTGCCAAATCACATATATATAGGCAAATGGGGACACAATCCAGGAATTGGAATAATCTTTCTCAAATAAAAGAGTTATGTGAAATACTTTTGTTTGCCTTTTAATCAAGGGAAATTAATCCTCATCCAATTTACAAGAACCAATACATATTTTTGGCTAATCACTTCTGAAGTCACAAGTGCACTTAGTAAAATTACAATGCATGAACACAAATAACTGCTGCATTTTGAAAAAACGAATGGAAAAATGCATAAAATAAAATAAAATGGCTCCGACCTTGAAGAAATTAACTAACTTTAATAAGGTATATACTTGTAAAAAATTGAGTATTTCTTTAACACTGATGGTGGACTAGACCTTCAATAAAATTGGAACTTGTTTTACAGTTCAAATTCTTTCAAATTACAAGTATGGTAAAAATTAATTTTAACATTGCAATCTTAGCATCCTGAAAAATTCATTCTATGTTTCTAACTTTCTTCTATATTTAATCTGAGTTATATAATAAAGACACACAGTTTAGGTAGAACAATCAAATAAAAATGTTAAACACCTCTACCAGGGGTAAAAATGGAAGAAACACAAGAAAAATAATAAATCAGAGCTGGTTTTGAGTCTCCCTTTGAAACTTCTACAGCTTGTAAAGGATGTTCAAATGTTCATATTCTGAAATTTACATAGTTCTTAGAAAAGCTGATTAGGAGGAATAACTAGATTAATCTCAATATGAAAATAAAATGAAAAGATCAAACTCTGCAGTTGACTATTGATAAAAATAGAATTTTAATGGTAAGAAAAGCTCGCACATCTATATAGATACACACATATATCTCTTTTTTCTTATTTACAATCTTTGTATTGAATCAAACAAGCACAAAATTAGAGTTAGGAAAAAACAGCAAAAAGAAAACAGATTAATAAAAAAATAATAATAATAAAAGACAGTATCTAATTTTTTATTTCAATTCCAAATTGGTGCCAGCAACATCTTTGAAGCAAGTTCAGTGAAACAAGCGATCAAATCTATGAAGACCAGCTTCCAGCCATAAAATGACTTAATTGATGAAGTCAGCGCTGATACTAACAACCAATTGGGAGGTGGGCAGTGCACATGTGTCACCTCTAGATCATTTACATTTATGGCTCCTGACCTACAAAAGAAATTTTTTTTTTTGAATAATTAACTAGACAAATCAATTATCAAAATTGCTAAACACCAAAAAATTATAAGGACTTTTCTGAAATGGAAATAAAAAAGTGGATCATTAAAGGTTCTGCAGTGATTCAATTTATTAAAAAAAAGGTCAAAAATAATAAAATAATTAATATGAAAAGAAGTGTACCAACCATCATCAAGATGAAATGTCAACTGGTATGAGCAAGAAGGGTCAAACATTATCGAGTGAATTTCCCTCGGTACTATGTTTGATTGTTCCTAAAAATTTGAATAACAGCACAAATCGGCTCATTAGCATTACTTTTTTTCGGTGATCTTTTCAAAATGTAATTTAAACTTAAGTTATTGCAAAGTTGACCTACATTACTCGAACTTAAACTCATTTATACCTTCAAAGCTTTGATCTTCTCTAGCATAGATGAAACCTTCATAGATGTCAAAATCGGCACTTGTATATTATGATAAAAGAACTTGTCAGTGAGATCTGAAAATTAAAAGAGTTATTAAACTACCATCTGACACCTGCAACATTATAAACTGGTACGGCACACTTAGTTCTGGAGAAACAAACTTGCAACACTAAATCTTATTGACATGTCAGGAAAAGTGCTTATTAATACATTAGGTCATTACTGGAACTGATAGTCAAATATACTAGATCAGAACCAATATGAGGTAGAATGAGAAAGATGGAGTACCTCATTAGGATTTTGGAAAGCAAAAGAGGAACGACCTCCTCGTAGGTCCCATGCATATATGATTCCATTTCTGCCTGCCCCAAACACCACCTAGTTGTAATTTAAGAAAACTGAAGTTAACTTATAAATTACAAATTCAGAATATAGTGATTATCAACCTAAAGAGCTGTTCCACGAAAATGCTTTTAACAACATTCATAACTAAACAACTGGTAGTATTAGCTAAGATTGCAGTGATCTGATTTAGTTCAAGTGTGGCCTGAATACATGTCTGTGGTAGAAGATAGAAATCAAGTGTGGCCTGATACCGATACTCATATTAATAACCTCAACTAATTAATCTCAAATAAAAAAATTTCACACTAAGAACCTATACTCATGGAAGCCTAGTCTTTGAGAAGCGCCGGAAGGAGATTTTGAACTGGAGTGCTAGGATGCACGGAGAAGCGCCAGGAATCGCCTGGAGGAATCGCCAATGAGAGTTGAGGAATCGCCTTAAAGAATCGCCTGAAGGAATCACCATTGAGAGTTGAGGAATCACCTGGCAATTTTGAAATGGAGGAATGCAGTGACAAAATAAATTAATTGTACAAAGGGTATAATTGGAAATACATAAATATGTATATGGAGATAGTATAAGAATACAATATAAATGGCATTTTTATAAATTAATTAACTTTAGAGTGGCATTTTTAAAATTTTAAAGTTTAGAATGACATTCTCCTAATTTCAAGGTTTTAGAGTGGCATTTTCATAATTTTCCCTTATTATTATGGTATTTAAAAAAATTTCGTCTTAACTTTACCTAAAGAGCAGAGATTTGTTTTACTTTCACTTTGTGGGTGCTTTTTTCTTTAGAAAATTTGGGAAGAGAGAAATAAGAAAATTTTCTAAGGAAAATTTTCTAAGAGGTAGATGGAAACGCACATTATTTCATATTTTCCAATATTTTTTAATGAGGAGCTAGGGTTTAATTGCCTCTATTTTTTTTACCTCCATCATACCTCTATTTTTAGAATCATAATAACATAAAATTTAAAACTTAAATGTCAAAATAAACCGTTAGATATGATATATATCATTTTCTCTGTGCACACGTAAAAGATCACACCATTTTCATACCGTTTTGATTAGCATCAATTGCTTGCAAATATACATCGATATGGACAAATTATAAACATTTATTTTTCAACTTATTGATTGATATAAAACCAAAAGTTATATTTTTTTTTTATGTACACGTACAAAAAATAATATTAATGACATCTAACAGTTTTATTTTGACAGATAAATTTTAGAATTTTTATTATTAGAAAAGTAAAAAAATGAAGACATGATAAATGCGCAAAAAAAATAAAGACATTTGAACCCTGTTCATTTTTAATATGTGAATTAGGAAGATCAGAGAACTAGAACAGCAATTTACTGGATTTTATGTTGAGTTTGAAGTAATTTTGTATGATCTTATTTGCTTTTAAGACTTGGACACTATATAGTGGAGTGTGATGGACATCGATAATCTTCTCATCAATTTTCTTTTAGATTGTATTTTTGAACTGTTGAAATCTGCCTACCTTACAAGTGATGTGTTTACATGTAAAAAAATTAATTTTACATAGAGTCAAGTGGTCAAAAAATGAATGCATTAAAATTAATTTATTAACTTTTTAATTTTGACCGCTTGACTTTATACTAAATTAATTCAAATGTTTAAAATTTTCACATATAGACACATCACTCGTAAGGTATGCGGATTTCAACAGTTTAGATTCGTCATTTGAAACCAATCTGATAAGTTTTAGACTTGAATTCATTAAAGAACTTGATGAACTTAGGAACACCCTAGTTCTACTATGTATTTTTTCTTTTCTTTTCAGCTTTGATAGATGTAAAAACTTGTGCAATTTTAGCGTTTAAGAAGGGAAAAAGGCAAACAACCGTACTGGCTACTTGGGTAGTTATTCTTTTTTTTTAAAAGGAAAAAACAGCATAATGACCCGAATCACATGATACTGATAGCATTCCAGAAAAACAGTAAAAGCTATTACCATGAAAGGGAGGGAGGAAACAAATCTGCTGTGATTCAAATTGAATGAACAGTACTATGAAATTTCTGTTTTTTCAAATCCAACTGTTAATTTATTTTGAGATGCGTGCACAGAAAAATAAGTTGTTTGAAGATGCGTGCACAAAAAAAGTTGAACGGTTAGATTTGGAAAAGCAGGAATTTCAGGGTACTGTTCTTAAAATTCGAATCGCAGCAGATTTCATTCCAGAGAGGGAGGGGGTGGGACTTCATTTTTAAAACGAAGGATGACAAATAATTAACCAAAAAAAAAATCAAACTTGATCTAAAATGCATCTAAGTTAATTTATATTTTTTTCAATTTATTTAATATAAATCAAACAGTAAAACAAATATAAAATAATTTAATTTAATACATTTACTTTTTATTGTTTTCTGACCATTTGATTTCATACTAAATTAATTTATAAATTTATAAATTACATGTGAATATATTACTCGTAAAGCATATCGATTTTAAAGGTTTGAATTTATTGTTTGAAATCAATCCATTAAATTTCGGAGTTAAGTTCATCAAATTTAGCTTAAAAAAAATTGTAGTTCTATTCTTAATTTCTTATTATATTGAAAAATGGGAATACCGTTAATTTTTATTCGAGAGGTGTTTTTTTCTTTAAAATGCGTGAGCCTTTTTTTTTGTGTGTGGATACTGAAACGCTAAAATTTACGTGCCTTTCAGAAAAAAAAAAATTTAATTCAAGATGCCAAGTAGATTATCTATTTTTTTAGAATCTTATTGTGTTTGTGAAAAAAAAAAAATCAATCATAATAATTTTTTTTTTTCACGTACACAGTATTTTGACTATTTAAATTTAATTTGAATTCAAACCCATTCTCTGTTTCCGAGTTTAGGCTATTTAAATTGAATCCGTCTGACAGATGAATATGTCCTTATAAAAATTTAACAAATGAAAATAAACGGCTCAAATAATTTATATGTCAGATATATACTATAAAATAAAAGCTCGATACGAAATACAAATCCAGTCCGAGGAAATTATAGGTCGGCAGGTGAGGTCTTACCTAGACGATAGCGACAAAAAGCTGCACACTAAAATAAATGCTGAAAGCTGAATCACACTGTAGGAGAATATTAAATTTGTCATAAATGGAGATGTCCGGTTAATAAAACTGGAGATGACTTGTAGTAATCGACGTGTATTTCTCTCCGTTTAATCATGACGGAAGGGAATGGCTAGTCAACTCACTACGACAGCCCGTGGGACCCGATCGGGCTACCATTGTAAAATGGTTTAGGCACACAAAACGCGCACCTAATTAACATGCCCAAGGATTTTGTTCTAAATGTGACAAATCACACTCGTAATAAACAATCACAAGCTTAATTTAAATTTAAGATGTTTAAGGTGCTTACTCTATCTTACTTGTTATGTTTTATGCAATGTTATCAGAATCAGACCGGACGTCAACCCGGTAAAGCTCCGGTTTGATGGTTCACTGGTCGGACCAATGGTTCAACTGGTTTGACTACTGATTTTTTAAATACTTGCATATTTATTTATAAGATATAATAATTATTATAAATAATTATGTTTTATGTAATAAATTTTCCAATATACATATTAACAATGTACTATAAAAGTAAATTTATATATTAGAAATAATAATTTTTATTAGAAAATAATATATTTATTGTAGCTCAAATATAAAATTTATTCTTAGAATTAATTAAATAATTAAATAAAATATTATGAAATATTTTTTTCATCGAAGAAATTTTATAGTTTTATACTTCATAAATAAATTGAATAACTACATAGAAATTCCTTAGTTTTTGTGATCAAGTGAACCTCTAATGATCCATATTAGAATTAATATTTGGTTTATAAAAAAATAATATTGCAACAAATATTGGATTATACTCAAACACATAATTATATACAAAAGTATATTACAAAACATAAATGACTACACAGAGTTAGCTACAGAATAATACATATTGATTCATCTTTTTCTCCTAAAAAGTTGCTCCCTTCTTCCTTTCCATTCAAAATTGAGAATAGATGACAGTGGACACAAACCAATACAAAATCGTTTTTTTTTTTTGTTTATACTCCAGTTTTTTATATAAAATCAGCCAGTTTAATTAAATATTTTCGGTTCTATTGCATATCCGATCCAAATAGCGAATCAAACTGTAAACTTGTCCAGTTCCGGTTTATTCCGACCAAACCGGCCGGTCCGGTCTGGTCCGGTTTTAATAACAGTGGTTTTATGTGTACTATAATTTATTCATTCAAGGATATTATTCTGAATGTGACGAGTCATGTTCGTAGTAAAAGAATTATAGTGTAAAACTCTAACCAGAATGCTGAAAATTTTGCTTAAATGCAATTTGGAAATGGAGTTGTGATGAAATTATCGATTGGAAGCGGAAAATGAACAGAGTATAATTGATTCGGCGTGATTTTGAGGGGATGAATTTTGCACAATGAAATACGACACAAAAGCAAGAAATTTTACGAGAATTGCTTTTGTTGAAAGTGCAAACTCTTGTTTTCTTATGCAACTTTCAAGTCCGGAAAATAAATATGTTGTTATTTCAAAAGAATAACATGAATCTTTTGATCTCAACAGTTGATTTTTTATTAAGATTCACGCATAAAAAAACAATTTTATTAAGATTCGCACATAAAAATTTAAATGGTGAAATTTGAAATAACAGGTTCATATTATTCCAATGGAATTACAGCAGATTTATTTCCTCAAGCCTGAAAACCTTCAAAACCATTAAGAGAGAGTCAAGTAGTGTATTCAATTGGGTCAGCAGATAACATTTAAAGATATAGACAATAGACAATATTATATATTTTGTCATTTTTTTAAAAGAAGAATTTTTTAAAGCAAACTCAAAAAATTGACAACGGATTAGCCTAATTGTAAATACCTAACCAGTCCTACCGCATCACAATGTAATAAAAAGTTGGATTTAGAGGAGGCAAAATTTGTTCCGATTTTTTTTTTGAAAAATCAAAATTGATTCGAATTCGACTTGAGTCGATCCCGATTTAAGGTTCGATCTTCGATGACTCAACTCCTAACCTGATTAGATCCGATTCTTTAACTGCTGCCGTGCTCTGACAGCAACCGAATCTATTCACTGTCACGCTTTAATCAAGATGGAAACTCTACGCTCCGAACTCCGATGACAATCTCAAATATTATAAAAGCAACAATTGTTCTATTTTTTAGCTTGACAATATCAAATAGTTTTTTTTTTGTACTGGCATTTGAGACCAACAATTATTCAAAGTACCTGCTGCAATATCTCGAATAATCTAGAAAAAAAAATGAAAAATATGAATTGAGAAATTGAGAAATAAATAAGTATTTTATAAGAAAATTAGTATCAGTCATTGTCCATAGAATTCAAACCTAAAAAAAAAAAGGTACATTGACATTATGACATTATTCAAAGTCGTTCAACAAGGCTGGGCTCGTTGGAAAATTAACGCGTTGCGCTGAATTTGCCCATATATTTTAAGATAATTAAAATTTTATTTATGAATTCGGAATGAATCAATTTAAAAATTAATGGGGTTACTTTAATATTCTTTGTCAAAACAGAACATTCGGATTAAAATTAAAATTTTGAATTACTTTATAAGATCCGGTATTAACATCGAATCAAAATAGCTGCCAAGTCGATCCAATAACTAGTTTATTATTAATTGTACCAAAATCAATCTTTAATCTAGTAACAAAATAATACTTTGGATATAAAAAGTCATCGGTTCAAAGCAACTTGTGGTAATTTTTGGTCCTATACTTGTCAAACCTTGATAATTCGTTGTTAGCCAAAACAAATTTTATTTTTGTCGGATCTATTATTCTTTTCGTGGTCAAATCCATAAACAAGATTTATATATTTTTTTTAGATAAAGATGAAATTTTTAAGTTTTTCAAATTTTAATATATAAAAAAAAATATATATATATCTAAATTTTTATAATCCGTAATTTTTTACACAAAAGACATTGTTATTTTTTTCTACTAGACTAAAGACTGATTATTTTACAAGTTATATTTGTTGAAGTTGGAAAATAATATTTGTTTGCGGTATGAATTATCTCCAAGAAATAAGATTTTATGGAGTATCAAGATTGTTTAGACAAACCAACCTCATATATTCGAACTTCGTCATGGAACACACTATTTTAATATAAAAGACAATAATAATATGATAAATATGTGAATTTTTGAAATTTTAAAAAGTAAAATGATATTAATAAATTTAGAAGGCAGAATACATAATTTTGAAGTTTTTAGGAGTATAAATAATTTATTTTTTCAAAAAAAAAATTGTAATCAGAGATGGAATTAGAAAATTTGATGGAGGGGGGGGGGGTGGATAATAAATCATAAAATGAATAATATGTGAAAATGCAAAAATAATGTGGTCACTAGAAATTAAATTCAAGACCTCACAAATATCAAATTTACAAGTACATGCACTTTTGTTATTTTATGAGGAAAACTATAGTATATACAAACTTAAGAAAAAAAAAATTTAATATATATGATTAAGGATTTTAAAACCACATAGTCATCTAACTTAGTATTCCTGACATATATATGGTTCTTCACATAAGAATTTACGAAACTTCAAACAAGTTGGAATAAATTGTTTTAGATCTGTTGATCAGTTGGTGACAATTTTTGTTGGAAATTGTTTTTATTTTATTGCCATCATTTATTTCCAAATAGTAGAAATCATGAGAAAAATAAACTTAAATCTGACTAAATATTTTTCTTAGGATGTAACACTGGCAACTAATAAATTTAGTTAAAGATTAAGACTAACGTAATTCCGATACCACCAACAAAACAAAACAATCACATGATAAAACACTCTTAAATCTGGTCCTTTTAAAAAAAAAAAGTATATATACTTTAGCCAATTTTTTTATAAGATCTGTTTTGAAGATACAGTAAAATTGGAGTCAATTGATACATTTAAAAAAAAAATAGAGATGTAAAAGTTTCTTTGCTTCACTGACATAGAAATAAGACAAAATTTCTTAATTGCTCATATTACATGAATAATAGTGTCATTACACCTTTTTTTTTTTTTTTTTCTTATTTTGATAATTAGACCTTTTCATTTCATTTTATTTATTTGTTGGACATTTTTCACCTATGACAGAGAATTAATTATTATTTTTGTAAATGAATTAACTTTTAAGATACTTGTTGATCATTTTATTAGAAAAGATAATAATGTCATAAATAATTCAAATATATAGCTAAAATGACTAAATAATTTAAATCTAACATATTCCTATCAAAATTCTCATGCATACGAACAATTCGTTTATAAATTTATTTAACTGTTTTCATAGAAATGAAATTTCATAAATCACCCAAAGAAATATCATATTATTAAATCTCATCATAAAAGAAAAACAATCTAATTTATTATGTAATAAATTATTTAATGGTCTTGTGAAAACGCACCTAACTGAGATGAATAATCACAAGTTCACAACTGCCAGAAGCTTTTGAGGGTGGCCGGTGGGTGTCCAACAGGAGCGAGCAAGTCATCAAGCAATTTCTATAACTATAATATAATACTATTACTAAAATGGAATAAATAATTAATGAAAAAAAGTGGAGCAGAGCTCTCCTTTTCCTTTTTTTTGCCCTTTGACACCTTTCCCCACTCTCTCTCTCTGCCTTCTCGACCTTGCCATTTCATTATTCACCAAGTCTCCTGTGTCTAGCGAGAAACCGACACAGAGCTAGAGGCCTAGAGCGAGCGAACGAGCAACCTAGCAAGAGATTCATACGCTCTGATCCCTTCCTTCAGATTCGACTAGAAGGCTACTACAACCCAAAAGCGCGCAACTTTCAGTAGATAGAGCAGCAATGTGAGTTCTTTTGGATTTTTGTTCTGAATTAGAGTGATTTCTGAACTGGATGCTGCTGGATCTGTGCTTCGATTTGGAAATTTTAGCTGAAATGCTAAGCGATTTCTTCCGAAACATTGGATTTTGTGAAAAGAAGCTTGCTTTGCTGTAATTTCCTTTCCGAGAAGAGAGGCTTAATAGTTCATCGAGACTTAATTTGAGTTCTAATTAATCCATGCCTGCAGATTTGCGCTCTTCTTAACAGCGTAGAGTTGGATCTGTTGTTTCAGCTGCGGATTTGCAAATTAGTTTAGGTACGTTCCTTATAATTAATTTTAGTAATTTACTTGGGGATTCTTTCTATTTTATCTTTTCTATACATTTCTGCTATACATACTTGTCAGGACTCTAGTTTAATATGTTCCCAGCTTAAATTTAGTAAAAATAGTAGAAAGTACTCTTAAGGGGTATTCTGTTATATACTGCTAAAATAATAAATCAGTGTAGATGCCTTATTTTGTAGACCCAATTATTACTGGTCCAGCTCAGAATTAACTTTATAATTATACTAGTTCTTGAGGTTTTTATGCACTTCTTTTACTTCCTCTCGTGTATAATCAATCTACTTCTTTAATTGACTTCATTTAATTGCCTTTTGTAAGAACAATTATGATTTTGTTACGAAATCGGTTGCTTTACCCCACTTTAATTAAAACAAATGTCTCTTGAGTGCGAAAAAGCATGCATCTTTCTTGCATATCTCCCGACACTTTTTTTGGCTGTTTTTCAGTGCTTTACTTAATCAGAAAGTCTTGGTTTTGTAAAGAAATTCCTTTCAGAGCACGTGTTAGTTTTGGAGGCTGCTTGTTTAACCAGTTTGGAAGGATCTTTTTAAAAATTTAAAGTATTTGGAAGGATACTTCTACAATTTCAAGCTATTTGTATAGCTAATTAGTTTGATAATAAAACCTACAGGATTAGGCTAAGTAACGTGCCATTGGTTTTGTAAACTACGGCCTATTTCTCTACTTTACTGATTGACTTTGGCTATATGGAACACAAAAAAGGATTTGTATTTATACAATTATGTCAAATATTTTGAAATAATTATTTTGACATGATATTTATAAGTTGGGCTTTCTCATCAACATGTAATACTTGATTGTAGTAATGCTTACATATTGTCAATTTTATATAATTAATAACTTCAGATTGGCAACTTGCAGTTGAATTTTGTCAAAGAATTAGCAAATCAATTCCAAACCTAAATAGAATTTGTTATTATCATTTTATATCTGAAAGTTTCTATTGGCCAAAGCTTAAATCTTTCACATATTAAATTCTTCACTGATTACTTGCATCGTTAAACAAACTATCATTTGCACAGGTGTTCATCTAGAATTAGCACATATTCCCACTTATTCCAAAACCTAATTTTCACATTGCAAGCGATAACACACACAACTATTATAATTACAGAATTTCTTCTTGCTTCAAGTGTACACTCATAAAATTCAACTTTTGTCAGGTCGTTTCAGCAAATATGTCCTTTCGGAGCATAATGCTTGATGTGAAAGAGAGCTTAGGGAGCCTCTCTAGACGGAGCTTCGAGGTGAAACTCAGTGGGTTATCAGGTGTGAGCGGGCGTCACCGGGGCCGATCAGGAGCACCAGTTGTGCGTCCCCATGAGGAGCCCGAGGCGGTTGCAGATAGTGATAACACGTGGGCTGGGCTTCCTCCGGAGCTCCTTAGAGAAGTGGTGCGGCGGCTGGAGGAGAGCGAGGGCACGTGGCCGAATCGAAGGAATGTGGTGGCATGTTCTGGTGTGTGTAGGTCTTGGAGGGAGATGTGTAAGGAGATGGTTATCAGTCCTGAGTTCTGTGGGAAACTCACCTTCCCTGTATCGCTCAAGCAGGTCAGTTTGTTTATTTTTGTTTTATGATAGAGTTAGTTAATATTGGTATTTATTTTAGGCGGTATGATTTGTTGTAGATGGTGAATGCATGTTTTAATTAGGCGGGAGGGGGGGTGGGGACGATTGGCCTTTGCCCCCTCTTTAAATTTGCACATGCGTGTGTGTGAGAGAGAGAGAGAGAGAAGGTAAGGCCATTGCCACCTCTTTATATTTGCGAATGTGCGTGAGAGAGAGAAATTAAGGCCAACATGGCACGGTTAGATTGCTAATAGAATGTAATAGTGGTTTAGGGATCAAATTTTGATGTAAAGAACGCTTTTAATTAATACAATCCTTGACAGCCGTTGTCAAGTTTTCAAGAGAGAGAGAGAGAGGGTAAAGCCACTGTCAAGTTTTTAAAAGAGAGAGAGAGAGAGAGAGAGAGAGAGGGAGGGTCATACTTGGCAGCCACTGCCAAGCTTTCATTAAAAAAAAAAAAGAGAGAAGGGAGAGGATCATTCTTAAAGAACAAGTTAAACTTTTGGTTATTTTGACTAAATTGAGAGTGTATCATAACTTCTAATATATAAACAGCCTGGGCCGCGTGACGGGACTATACAGTGCTTCATTAAGCGTGACAAATCCAAACTCACTTATCATCTCTACTTGTGCCTCACTCCTGGTAATTTTTTTTATTTCTTGGTTATTCAAGGAGCCTATATAATATGTTTAAACTTGTGTATACAGCATGACACTGCCAAAGATTTTTTTAATATATTTAAAGACTGCACTCCTAAACAAGATGTTAAATTCTTGATCGGCCTTCTTGCAAAAGGGAGATTTTGTTGATCTGTAGTTTTTTCTTTCTTTGTTTAATCTCTTGCTCAACTTCCTTTATTCTAAGAAAGAGTTCATGCTAAAAATCTTCTTAAGCTTCTAGAATACATAAAATAATATTTGGCTTTCGTTAAATCCAAGGAATCTTACCTTTCTTTACTTTTCCAAAAATTGGGATGTAGCTGTATTTGCTGAAAATGGGAAGTTCCTACTGTCAGCGAAACGGACCCGCCGAACCACCTATACAGAGTATATAATATCGATGGATGCTGATAACATATCAAAATCAAGCTGCTCTTACCTTGGCAAAATGAGGTACCTCAAACATAACTCAGATTTACATATCTTACTCCAGAAGCTACAACTTATGAGTAAGGCTATGATTGGTCCGTACTATGGATCCATATCTTCGTTTTCAAAGTCCAAACAGTCGATCCGGACCATTCAACATGATCTCCATATGAAAATGAAAATGTATTTGTATATCGATTTTTACATTTTTTACAATTTTTTAGATAGGTAGAATGTCACTTGATCTTAAATTTTAGATCATTCAAAAGTAGTGATTCTTTACCTATATTTAAAATTAGTAAAAATAATGTAGAAAATGTAAAATTTAGTCTGCAAGTACATTTTCATATGGAGAACATGTTGAACGGTTTGGATCGACTATTTAAACTTTGAAAATGAAGATATTGGTCCATAGTATGGACCAATCCGCACTATGCATAGTACCGTAGCTTCACTAACAAATTATTAAAGGTAACATACTGTTACAGCATCAGTCAATACTGATTCTGCACCAAAAAATTGAAAGAAAATTCAACAACAGTTAAGAGATCATGCACTAATTTTTTTTTTTGAAATTTTGAAGAAAAAACTAATGAATCACACACTAAGCATAGCAATTATACTAAAAGAGTTGATCAAATTTTTATTTAACCCGAACTAATTCGAATTCCTTTTTTTTTTTTCTTTAATGAAAAGAATTAATCAAAGAATTTTTTTTTTCTTCTATCATTTAGTATAAATATGGAAAGACAGTCAATTTTTCTATACTTTATTCATTCTATTTTCTAAATATCCAAATTTTTTAAGCCTAAAACTCCGTAAAGTTACCAAGCTGAAATAAAATTAAACAACAGCTAAGAGATCATGCACCAATTTTTTTTGAAATTTTAAAGAAAAAACTAACGAATTACTCTAAGCATAGCAATTATACTGAAAGAGTTAATCAAATTTTTGTATTTAACCCTAACTAATTTCTAAAAGAGACTCAAAATACTGAACTGAACTGTACCAAAGACTAATGACTAAAATTAATTGTACGATAATAAATTCCAGGTCAAATTTTCTTGGCACGAAATTCATGATCTATGACACGGAGCCTCCACATGTCACCATCTCATCTTCGCCGATTCTTCCTCCACAACCCGTTAAGACAAGTCGCCGGTTCTCCAAGAAGGTGTCTCCGAAGGTACCTTCCGGGACCTACCGAATCTCTGAGGTTTCCTACGAGCTGAATGTTCTGGGAACGCGGGGCCCACGCCGCATGCATTGTGTCATGAACTCCATTCCTGCCTCTGCTGTCGGCCCCGGTGGGTCTGTTCCAGCCCAGCCCGACCTGCTTTTTGCCGGTCTTCCCTCCTTTGAGGAATCCTTCAGAAGCAACACCACTAGTGCTACCTCAATAGCTGACCGCTTTGCCGATTTCTCAAGTGCCAGGTTTTCTGACGTGTCTGGCAGGCTCAACAGGCCTGATGAGGCTGGAGAGGGGAGTAGCGGACCCCGCAAGGCATTGCCCTTGGTATTGCGGAACAAGGCGCCTAGGTGGCACGAGCAGCTGCAGTGCTGGTGCTTGAATTTCAGGGGCCGTGTTACCGTTGCCTCTGTAAAAAACTTTCAGTTAATAGCTGCAGTTGGATCAAGCACGCCTACGGGTCACACTGGGGCGGTAAATCCACTACCAGTTGCGGGCCCCGCACCTCCTCCCTCAGGTGCTGCTGGGTCCGCTTCGTCAGCCGACCATGACAAAATTATATTGCAATTCGGGAAGGTGGCGAAGGATATGTTTACTATGGACTATAGATACCCTCTTTCGGCGTTTCAGGCTTTTGCTATCTGCCTTACCAGCTTTGATACCAAGCTGGCATGTGAATAGAGCAATGTAAGGGCGAAATGGTCATTGACCTGAATCGGGGCTATAAATTAATTCATGGCCGAGGTGCGAAGTAGTTTATTCGGGTGTAGTGTTGCTTTTGTTTGTGTTTATGTTTGTGTGCTTTGTTGGTGTAAAACTTCCAACCAGACCTGCAGATGTGTTTCCTTTTGGATTTTTAATTAGGATTTTTTTTTTAATTTTTAGGATGAAATTGTGTTATGAGTTGATGACTTTTTCTTAATGTGACTTGTGCCAGGATAGTAGCTGTAAACTTAAATTGTGGTTTAGTCGAAGTAAGTAATTTAGAATTCTAATTTGATCAGTTCACATTCATTAGCTTTTAAACAAAACAAGGAAGATTAAGGTACATAAAAGCAAGCATTGAAGTACAATATGGATGTTGTGTAGTTTGGTTTTTGCCTTTTGAGTCTCCACTAATTAAAGCTTCAAATCATTCGCTGTAGTTCTCTTTCTCGGTTACCAATATATCTATATCCGGGTGAGTGATCCATATATTTATTGAATTGGTATTCTGTCAATTTTAAGCTTCGTTAGATCCACATCACATAAAGTCGGTTGACGAATAAATTATATACATGCTAGATTAGTAATTAAAGTTATTCTTTGTTTTCAGTAATTATTAGAGAAGGAAACTATGGAGGATGGTAAACAAAATTTCTCGTTTAACATGAGAGCATGAAACTTTTGTCAGCATGAATTCTGATGACATTGTACAGTTGATCATAAATGAAGAAGAAAAGAGAACAAAACTGCATGAATACGAAGATATGATATTAATAACCCACTAAAAACGAGTTTGGCTAATATAACATCAGTGTCATTTCAACTTATATAACACCAACTCTAAAACCTATCAAATCGACTTCGAACGACTAATTCAAACCGTTCAAACCCATTTACATTATGAGTGATGCGTTTACATACAAATTTTTTATATTTTCGAGTTATTTTAGTATCAAATAAAGCGGTCAAAAGTGTGAGGTTTTAAGTTAATTTTAATACATTATTTTTTCAACATTTTGACCGCATGATTTGACTCGAAAATA
>CAXKVR010000271.1:0-23748 GCA_964058845.1 Carex sylvatica
GTGTGGATTAGGGCTTGTTCGGTGCATTACTGTGTTTGTGGAAAAAAAAAAAAATTCACTTAGATTGAATTTTTTTTTTCTCACGAACACAGTAAAAATCAGTTCAATTTTTTTTATTCCCATGCTCATTTTCCAGCCCATTGAATGGCCGAACAGGCCCTTAATGTCGTACTGTGAATTTATATATATATTTTTAAAATATAAATAATTGATTTGAATTGTTTAACATGGCAATATTCATATAGAAGTGCACTTGAAAATCAAAATTTTCTATTTTTAGAAACATTTTACTATTTTTTTAGGTACATAGAAAATCAATACTTTTGGATGATCCAAAATTTTTAGATCAAGTGATTTTTTACATATCTAAAAAAAATAAAAAAATATTAAAATATAAAATTTGGTCTTGAAGTTCATTTTCACACGAAAATCATGTTAAACAATTTGGATCGATTGTTAGAACTTTGAAGACGAAGAAATGAATCTATAGTATGGCTTGATATGAGCATTGCAAAATACCATATCCGTGGTACTACTTATTAGAGGAGAGTTCAAATGCATCATAATTTTGTGCTCCAATATAGTCTACATCTTTTATCTCTGTTTTTAAAGTCTGAACAGTCGATTCGAACTGCTCAACATGATCTTCATAATAAAATATGCTTGGAGACCAAATTTTATATTTTTTTAGAATTTGTTTGCTATTTTTTTTAGATAGGTACAAATTAAATCATTGTTTTAAGGAGATTTTTACTATCCGATAAAAGTGATATTGTACTTATGTAAAAAAAAAATCTAAATTTTTTTAAAAAATATAAAATTTGATCTCTAAGAAACATATTGAAGAAGAAATAAATCTATAGTGCAATTTGATATAAGCATTGCAAAGTACTAAATATGAACTCTGAAACATATATATTTGAGCACAAATTACGGTGCATTTGAACTATCCTCTACTTATCATCATCATCTTCTTCTTCTCAGAGAATTAATTGTCTTAGTTTTGAAGATAATTATGTAGAAAACAATTTACTTTCTCAGAATTCATTACTTTAAAAATTCTTAGTATCTTTTTCTCTCACTTCTATTATCGCAACATTCAAATAAGACAGTTGTACTCATTTTTTATCATGTAATTTTTCTCACTAGCATTGACACAAAAGTACGAGTGAAGCTATGGTATTTTGCAATACGCGGATTGTATCGTGTATTGAATTTATATTTTCGTCTTTAAAGTTCAAATAGTCGATTCGAACCGCTCAACGTTATTATCATATGAAAATATATTTGGAGACCAAATTTTATATTTTTTTTGAATTTTTTACTATTTTTTGGTAGATAGAAAATTACTTAATCTAAAAATTCTCGATCATCCGAAAATAGTAATTTTCTACCTACTAGAAAAAATAGTAAAAAAAATTAAAAAAATTATAAAATTTAGTCTCCTAATATATTTTCATATGATTATAATTTTGAACAGTTTGAATTAATTATTTGAACTTTAAATACAAAAAAAATTAATTTAATGCACAAAACGATCCACACATTGTAAAGTAGCGTAGCCGCACTCAAGACGATTGCTTTCTGGATTCAAGTTTGTAGTAGTGTTCGTCTTCCATTAGCCGGAATTCAATTACCTTCGATAAACGATATTTGGATCTTGTCAAATATGAAAGATAATCTATCAACCATATACTTCGATTCTTTTTCCCTTATCTGTTTGAATACTATTAAGATTGTCAAAACTTTTCATGATCATCATAGTTTTTTTCTCTTATTAAATGCTTACCAATGCCTTAATACTAACCCGGTCTGATTCTATAATTTAATACTAAGAGTTTCTAGTAAAATCCACTTTTATTAAAAAACATATACATGACAAAATATGTATTGTCGGCAGGCAGGGCCACGTGACCCTGATCCTGACCCATATCAGTCCAAATATCTGAAAAACAATAAAGACAAACACATTTGGGCCCATAATACATGCGAGGATAGTGGAATAATATTTTTTTTCCGTGCCATCAAATTTCAACAAGAGAAGATAAAAAGAACTTTCATGATCTGGCATTTTAGTATATAGGCTATAGCTACCCCAACTGGATTGGCGACAGAAGGTAAAAATTTAAATATACACCCCAACTGGATTGACGACAGAAGGTAAAAATAAATTTAAATGACAGAGTTCTTTCTTCTTCGTTTTTTAAAAGAGTATATGACAGAGTTGTTTGCAAGAACAGAGTATATAACAAAGTATATTTATCCGGCATTTTATATAGTATAAAAACATGAGTAGAACTAGGGCGTTCTTAAGTTCACTAAGCCACTTGGTGAATTTAACTCTAAAATCTATCGAATTGTCTTTAAAAGATTAATTCAAACCGTTGAAATCCTTCTACCATATGAGTGATGTGTTTACATGTTAAAATTTTTAAGTTTCAAATTAATTTAGTATTAAGTCAAGTGGTCAATATTATAAGATTTTTAAATTAATTTTAATGCATTTATTTTTTGAACGCCTTTTGACCACTTTACGCTATATAAAATTAGTTTTAAATTTTAAATTTTTTGTATATAGATGCATCACTCATAAGGTAGAAGAATTTTAACGATTTGAATTGGTTGTTTGAAGTCAATCCGATAGGTTTTAGAGTTGAATTCACTAAGTAGTTTGGTGAACTTAAGAACACCCTAGTTCTACTCTAAAAACATATCTATTTTTGCAAGAATAATAAAACTATGCGTGTAAATCTGAAGCATGCAATTGAAGGTGTTGGTACAGTGCATAAATTTATATTGTAAATTGTAATTAGAGAAATATATAAGTCCAAACATCCGCAATTTAAAGTTCTCAATCCTAAGGCTGCGCTCTAGAAGGAGGTACGCGGAGGAATGAGAAGGAGAAGTCACTGTGTGGAGGGAGAATTTTGCCAGATATCATCTGACTGATGTCGTTCATCTGCTCTAGAAGAGAGAAAATCAGAGAGAGACGGAAGGAAAACTCCACTGTAGCAAAGAAAACTAAGAACTCCATGTACAAAAACACTGAGAAATGTCCATGCAAATTTCACCTCCCTTCCCTTCTCTTTAATGCGATTTCACCTCTCTGTTATGGAGCACACCCTAAGTCTAGACGATACTTCTAAAAGCTTCAATCTGGATTTTTGACATGATTTTTCTATTTAAAAAGATTTTTATGAAAAACAAAAATTGCAATGGCCCATTTATAATATATACTCATAGTTTCTGAAAAGCAAAAATCTTCGCTTTAGTGTTTTGAAGACCATTCCTTTTTTTTTAAAAGTTTTTCTAAAATACAAAAGCCCAAATCAACTAGAATCCGTAGCGCACAAATACAAATGTGTAGTTTATATTTAAAAACGAGAAAACAAAGGGCCAATTTCTACAATGTCCAAATTGCAAAACTACCGAAAGCTATTTTTCAAATATTACAAGCTTCTTTAAACTTACAGTAAATACAAATTGATCCATGTATATGACAAATTATGCCTCCAAAACAGAAAGAAGCTTATTAAGCGAAAGAATCAAATGCTTACGTTCCAAAGACAAATTATAAACAAACATCCTTAAGCTTAGTAAATCAGAGCAGCAGGGCAGGTCCTCTCACCTTCCTGCAGGGTGAACAATTTGAGAGAAAACAGCAGTGGTGCTGACCTGAGCCGGGTCATGATCAATCCCTCGGCTATTTTGGCTTATGCCCGATTCATCTGACGCCAGCGACATCAAATCACTAGAACTAGCAAACGATCCTGAAGTATCGCCACCATCAGCACTAGGAGATCCACCATTTTCAAAAGTCTCTTGCAATTGTAGTGCGAATTCGAGGTTCCACAATACATCTCCCATGGATGGGCGGTCGACACCGTGTTCAAGGAGGCACTTCTCGGCTGCATAAACAAATTTCTTCAAGCACTCGGGAGCAATTTGATCCTTCACAATGGGATCTATAATGTTGTTGAGCGCTCCCTTCCTCAGGCTATTCATGGCCCATTCACTAAGGTTCATTTGGTCCCTTGGAAGACTCGGGTTCAGAGCTGGCCTTGCACATAGGACCTCAAATAGTACAACCCCAAATGAGTACACATCGGATTTCTCGGTCAATTGTTGCCGCTTAAAGTACTCAGGATCTAGGTAGCCGAAACTGCCCTTGACCATGGTGCTCACATGCCCCTGGTTCATCGTGGGCCCGGTCTTGGAGAGCCCAAAGTCGGAGACCTTGGCGACCCATTTCTCATCTAAGAGGATGTTGGTGGTCTTGACATCACGGTGGATAATGGTGTATTTAGCACCAGTGTGTAGGTAATGCAGACCCCTTGCGGCACCTATGCAAATCTCGAGGCGTTGCTTCCAATTGATCGGTGGGTTGCTGCTCTTGTAGAGGTGTTCCCTCATCGTGCCATTTGACATGTAGTCGTACACCAGACACATTTCTTGATCTTCTTCGCAGAAACCTATCAGGGACACAAGATGCTTGTGCCGGAGCTTTGAGAGCATCTCAATCTCAGTATTGAACTCATTCACACCTTGTTCTGATTGTGGGTTTGATCGCTTGATCGCAACCTTGACCCCATCAACAACACCCCTGTATCACGTAAATTGTTATTTTATTGGCATGTATAATTAATATAATATAATATTTGAACATTTACCAGTAAAAAAAACAGTTATACTGATTTTGTAGTTAAAAACTAAAAACTTTATCAATTTATTTTGCGGCTAAAACTAAACTAATATAATGATCTAATCAAACGATATGAAAAAAAGATGTACCCTTTGTTTTCATCAAACAAAAGAATGATTATCTTTTTTCCGTATGATTTCCATACAAGTATTCAAAATAAGTCTTTTTAAGATGTTAATTCAAATTTGAATGTCACTCTTACTTGTAAACTTTGCCAAAGCCACCGACACCAATCACAAGTGACTCATCAAAGTTCTTTGTTGCATGTTTGATCTCTGAAAAAGAGAAATGCCGGCAGATTGCCGACAAATTTGCGAAATTACTTCCTGCAGAGCTCTTGCCAGAGATTGAAGACTTGCTAGTCGATGAGGTATGAGAGTTCCCGTAGAGAGGTAACCACATGCCATTCGACTCATTACCTGGCATTCTACCCTTCTTTTTGTACAACACCGCAACAACTGCAACAACCGCAGCAGCAGCTACAATACCACCAACTGGAGCAAGAATTATTACCGAATTACTGCTAGATTCTGACTTAAACGAACCTGCAGTCAAGTTTTCCTCGGCATCTAACAACATTTGGGACGGTTCAGGATTGGGTCCAGCTAGATTTCCAGTTTTGTCATTCATTTTAAAGATCTCCAACCCATTTAGGATCGAGTCATAATACTGAGGTTTAGCATCCACAGACGGGTGCAGTGCAACCCACAATTGGTCGTCCCCAGGCCCGTCGGTCACGGTAATAGCAAAATCCTTGTACACTGGCACAGCTTTTGAGGAGGCCCATGCGATAACATCAGCATCATCATATGCGGTCTTGTTGTTGACATATATGTCAAATACCCGTTGGTTGACCTTTGTGTGAATTAGTTCACAGAAGTGGAAACGGACAACGTAAGTGTAGTTTCCATCAACCGAAAACACCCAGGTGAGGTTGAAGTTGCGGTTGAGATTTGGATCAGGCCCCATAGACCTCATGGTATCGTATACACCTGTTGGTGCAATATACTCTGCTTCGTCATCTGGATAATCAATCCTAACTTTGTCGGTTGCTTCATAAGTGACCCCAAATGCAGCTCCATACAAATAAGCAGAGTCGTCATACCATGTTCGGCTCATGCCGCTGTCATTGCTAGGTGCAACATATTGGCCACCGACATTCAACCGGTACATAGTCTGCAAGCCAGCCCCACTGGCTTCCAAGGTTTGATCAGAAAACCCTACCAACGATGCTGGCTGGCTAAACAGATCCGGCATCGAGACAACCTCAATACCATTGATAAAGGCATATGAACCGTTGTACTTATCTGAAGGGGTGAACGTCAGAGAAATCATTCCATTATCAGAGGCAGGTAATGAGAACTCCTTCACAACATACGCTAGGCTGAGTGCTTTTGCAGTCACATGTGCACTGAAATTACTGAGGAGGGTTAACCCGCCAGAAGCCAAAACTGAGAAATATGAGGTATCAGGAGAATATCCAGTGTAGGTTGCCGGATAGAAATGGAGACGCACCCAATGCCGGTCCTTTTTATTTACTGAAATATTGTACGAGGCTGAGGCAGTAAAAATCCTAGCTGACATGTAAGGGATCGGTGAAGGGAGTGCTGGATCCTGATAATCAGCTGTCCCGACAGTTGATTGCACCGAACCAGCGAGAAATTTCAAATTTGTATCCGTCACCCATTTCCGATTATCTGCATCTGTGCCACCTGAACTCCCTCCGCAATTTAACAGGATTGAATCGGACGGTTTGTATCCTCCCCCATTGACATTGGTGATTGAAGATAGAACCAAGGAAAGGGAGATTATAATACTAACCAAACGAGCGGCAGAATTCATGGCCAAGGTAGATTTGGAGGAGGAAGAGCTGTCTCTGTTTCCAATTATTTATTTTTAATTTGTATTTTGGATCTGTTAAGCTTCTCCCCCTCTCTCCTTGGAAATTGTCATGGAAGCAATAACTCGAGAAAACTGTTTGAAAGGAGAGGAGGGGAATAAAACTCCAAATTTAACAGGTGGTTAAATTTATCTGGTCGAAAACAGTTCACATGCACTAGCTATTTATAGCAAAAGCAATAAACAGTGGCTGTTTTCTTATTTATAGCATTTTTCTTTGATTAACTCTCAACGAGATCAAGAGAAAAACATCTTATTCTCCAAGTTTTCAACCAATCAACCGTTATCCTTCCTTCTCCTCCCTCCTCCATTTCTTGCTTGTGTTCTTCAGAGCAATTATGCTCTAAAAATACATTGAATAGGTTCTCAAAGGATGCAAATCGCATAATCTTCAATTTCGTACTACAAATTTTTTAATCAAAAAGAGCAAGAAAAAACTAACAATAGAGATTCGTCAGCAAGTAATAACTGCCATCTCTTGCTTGGGTTGTGCAACACTAATTGCAATTTTGGCAGTTGTATTCTCAAACCAATCAGTACTGTCATTTGCTCCTCCTTTTTTCCAATCTGTCTCGGACAAATCATCAGCAGTAGAGAAGCCAGATTTGTGGCAATTGAATAATCACTGTTATCTCTCACACAATTCAGTCAGATATGAGGTACTTAGTCACTGTTAGCATAGATTTTAATCTATGTTTCTGAATGACTCCGAATCAAGGGTTGGAGATAATATATTAAAAAATTTAAGAGACTCAAAGTCTCAAACCTAAAAATCGATAATGTAGAGACTTTCATGCTAATTGCACTTCTCAAAATAACTTAACCAGTAACGACAATAGAAAAAGAAAATTTAAAGAATGAAGAGGACAACGATTAGGATGGATCTACTGTAGCACAAAGGCAGCTTCCTGAATTTCGAGTTTTAGCGGTGATTTATTGATATCGATCGACTTTGTCTTTCTCTGAAAATTTGTTTGTCTCCTCTGAATATTTAATTTGTAATTCGAGTTAAATTTAGTGTTAAAATCAAAATAAATTTCGTGAATTATGATTGGTAATATTAATTATAAGTTATAGGATCAGAAATTATAAGTCAGGGTATTGAAAAATATAAGTCAAAATATTTTTTTTTTTATCGAGAGTACTCAATTAATTAATGAGTTTAAATCCGATTCGATATTTTTTTTATCTTGTTAAGACGAAAATTTTGAGTCTGCTCTTGACAATTATGACCTGATCGGAGAAATTACATGCGCCGACGCTAGGTTACCCATTACTAGTGTGGAAAAAACGTGCCGTGCCGTGACTAACACGCCGTGACCAAAATTATGAGGGGTGGTCACGGCATGCGAGTCATGCCGTGACTCGCGTGCCGTGATCAAGTCGTGCCGTGACCAAGTCGTGCCGTGACTCGCGTGCCGTGACCAAGTCGGCACTCCTAGTCTCCTACCTTCTCCCGTTCCGTGTCGTGCCGTGTTTCGTGCCGTGCCGTGCTGTGACAAAGGTAATTTTCGTGCCGTGCCGTGTCTTCTTTGCTAACAATTGGTCACGGCACGCGAGGCACGGTACGTATCTAACACCCGTGCCGTGCCGTGCCGTGACGTTTCGTGACGGAGCCGACTCCGGGGTGCCATTTTTCCCACTCTACCCATTACCTCTCACCCAACAACAGTGAATTGGGAAATTCTACGTACATAAGATGAGCGTTTTTTTTTTTCATTTTACTCCAGTGCCTCCAACTTTTATAATTTTATAATAACAAAAAGTTCAAAATTTATATGTCAAACTAAACCGTTTATATATTTGCTCTATATATATTAAAAAATTATTATTATTCAAAGTATGAATCAATAAATTAATCAACGTTCAGAATTTATTTACTTCAGTGTATTACTATTTCTTGATATTAATTAAAAGAGCATCAAAATGTGGTAATCTTTTACGTATGTGTGCATAAAAAAAATATAAATTTTATTTAACAATTTTAGTTGTTGTAATTTTAAAATAGAAGCACAACAAATAAATGCATTTGAGCTCTGCTCGCATAAGATTATATAATAATTCAATAGTATGCTCTTATTTTTTTATTAAAATATAAATTGAAGATTATAGCAATACATTTAAAAAACTTGAAGATATTATGCATTTTTAATTTAAAACTGAAGTTCTCTAAATAATTCTAGTCAGTTCTCGAATTTTGTAACTTTTTTTAAACAAATATCTATCTATGTATTTTACATTTTTTATGTATTATGCAGTAGTCAACTATATGCATATTACAAATTACATTTTATAATGTTAATTATATGTATCCAACTTAATTATGTCATATGAACTTTAATAATCTATAAATACAGGTACAAAATCAATAATTGACATATAATTAAGTTATATGAATTTTATTATACAAATCTTGATTAACAAAATTTAAATATGAAAATTCATCTATTTAAATAAATATTGAAAGTTGCAAATCAAATACAACTAAGATCCGAAGTGATTAAATAAATTTGCAACTTCCAAGCAGTGTTAAGTAACGCGTAAACACAACAAATTTGTCTTAAGTGGGTCGAAAATGCTTTGTTTAAGCGTTAAAAATATAATAAATCATCTCTTTCGGAAAGCATAGTTATCCCATAGTTTTCTTATTTTATTGTGTAGTGTGTAGTCTCTTGAGCTTAGGATTTTGTATAGGTCAAATATATCCTTTATACAAAAAATATAATGTTTCATATGTAGCGACATTTACACACACACACACACAAAAGAAAAAAGAAAAGAAAAAACATGTCTAGTTATGATTTAAGAAACCGTTATCTCATCTTATTCATTTATGTTAAATACGAAACTTTAAAAATAAAAAGTAAACAATTTGTTCAAGATCAATATAAATATATGAGGGTGTTCTTAAGCTCATCAAGGTGTGAGTTTAATTTCAAAATATATTGTATTTGTTTCAAATAATAAATTCAAGTCGTTGAAATTCATCTACTTCACGAGTGATGAATTTACATGCAAAGATTTTAAGTTTTCAAATTATTTTAGTATAAAGTAAAGCGGTCAAAATTAGAAGGTTTATAAATTGATTTTAGTGCATTCATTTTTTGAACATTTTTTGACCACTTGACTTTATACAAAATTAATTCTAAATTTTAAAAAATTTACATGTAAATTCATCACTCGTGAAATAAATTAGTTTCAACGGTTTAAATTTATTGTTTAAAATCAATTTAATAGATTTTGGAGTTAAGCTCACCAAACACCTTGGTGAACTTAAGAACACCCTAGTTCTACTCTAAACATATAATACATTCAATATTTACTCAAAAAAATATGAATAATTATTTATATATCCGCGCTACAATACCTGCACAGTACCCCGTGCTACAATACTTGAAATTAGAGGAATAATGTATTATGGTCCCCACTAATTATATTGTGTCCACTAATTATTATTCTAAAAAGATATTATATAGTCTCAACTAATTATTATTCTAAAATTCCAGCAACATCATTTTTCTATGGTCCCCACTAATTATATGATTCCCTTTCAAAGTCCCAGCACTAATTTCGCGTCAACCTTTCTCTAACAAAAATAGTTGATCTCATAAAAATAAATACTTCAGTGCATAGATATAAATACATCAATGCTTAGATATTAATACGTACTTTCAGTATCATATGTAAAAAATACTTAGATATTTATACCTTCGTAGATATAAATACTTAGAAGATAAGATATTAGCACTTAAAAAAGTAAGATATTAATGTTGAGTTTTGACAGTTCAAATCCATTGATTAGCTTAAGATGCAAAAAGATCGTAAAATAAAAATTTTACTTCTAACTTAAGCCAATGATTAAATATGGTATGTCAGCAAAACATTCTAAGGCGGTCCACCTTCTGTATTCCTTTGACATCAAAACCCCTTTTAATCCTTTTACAGATCTACTCCATAATTGATTTTTAAAACTTTAATCTACTTACCAATTACATAGATTAATATGACATATTTATACATTGTCTTCAAATTCTAATTGGAATGCAGCAGACTGAGAAGACCGAATCTGAGCAACGTCTCACCTCGGAGTATCAGACGTCTGATACCTCTATCGGTTATCCACCAAGACTAACCAGAGAGAGATTTATTTCTTTTGCCAGAAATACCGTAAACTGCATAATTATGCAAAAATACTATTCATCGAGAAAAGATGAAATAATATTTATCACGATCCGCTAGATGGTAAAGTTTATCACAAGCATGTGATTCTTATCCACCGCGTGCTTCGCAAAAACACTATTCACCGAGCTTGTGAACTATAAACAGCAACCGTAAACGGAGAGAGAAAACATATTAATGAACTGATCAGACAATTCAATAACGTGAATTAGTAATTTTTCTCTTTCACCTCACCTCTCTATTTATAGACAAATGAGGAGGTTCGCCAAAAGACGAAAATGCCCCTCAAGCTTCGGCTATTCACCATGCATGCCATGGGTGTGGCAGTTTTGGAGGAAGTAGCAAAATTTGATTTTTGCACTTAGGCCCAAAAATCAAATCTAATTGTTTTGAGCTTTTCGATTTGGGCTTTTAATTTTAATTAAGGCTTTAATTATTAATGGACTTTAAACCCATAATTAAAATACATAATTAATAATTAAAATACAAATAATATATATATATAATTGTGATGTACAATTACATTTCTCTCGGTTGTTGTTTCGGTAACTTTTACATAACGTACCATGTCTGTTTATAAATTAACTTTTTATTTTTGCTTTGCCATTTTTACATGACATTTATAATTTAATTATAACACGTATAATTAATTATAATTATCTTATTATTAATCATAATCAATTTATAATTAATCAATAAGATTCTCCGATTAACTCCTATATGGTGTGACCCAATAAGATCTGTGTTATGTTGATAAACAGAATTAAAACTGTTTTAACTTCTATAATCATAGGAGGCATCTGACATATGCACTATGACCATTCAATTACACAGATGATGATGTATTGTATAATATCATGATCCAGTAAACTATTTTACTTGTATCAGTTCTTCTGTCTCATAGCTATCAGATCAGTTTCAAGGTAGGTGTGTGTCATTCTTGCCAACTTAATCTTTTCTTGATCTTGAGCAGATTATCAAATTTAATTACTCTTGTAATTATACCGGTAGCAGATAATCTTACTCTATCAAGGGACCCAGTGATGCTATAACACGTATAGAGATACGAGGGACAATAGTATTTTTGGTAAACCATCATTTTCTCAGCTAAGCTATGCATACAGAAGTGCTACCGTTATAACTGCTTTTTATGAACAACGTTAGATAACACTCACACATACACATCTCTTAGTAGGAACGATGAATGCCTCATACTGTAGAACTTAATACTGAATGAAAACATTAATGACACAAAGACAATTCCATTTAATGTTTCATTCGGGGTCTGTCAAATATCATGTTCCTAGAACACGTATCTATGTGATTAAAATGTCATCTCTTGTCAGTGGTATGTAAAACTTAACCATCTTTTAATCCACATACTAACCTTGTAGGGGTCAATTAGTGTCCCTGTTAATTACCTTAGTTAGTGACTTTTAAGAATATATATCATCTATATTATAAAGTTTCATAATTTTAGTCATGAACTCGAAATGATCCATAAATGTAATAATACCCAAGGCAACAAAATAATAAATAAACATTTAATTCATGAATAAAGTTTTATATCATAAATTATAAAAAATATATATATCAAACTGAATGATTATAATTTCCCTTGTACTCGAGTGGATGAGTTGGATCTCCTCCGGTTGGTCTGGATGACTGGATCAACTTATGCAGGGGGGTGAAGGATCCGTATATTTCCAGGTATGTGACTCAACACAATTCAATTCAAAAATAAAAAGACTGAACACAATTGAAACGGACGGTCTAGATTTACTCTCAGCTAGTGCCTATTCGGGATGGCGCAGGAGTCAGTATTATTTGTGATTTGAGATTCGAGTCAAATTAAAAGGACAATCCTTGACCGTCCGTTTCAATTACACTCAGTCAGCTAACCTGAGGGGATATGAATTGGAGGTATGAATCCCTTCAAGGCAGTCACGGGCATCTTTACTGTGCAGTGTGCAGAAAGAATACTGGGCATCTTTACTGTGAGCTACCGGACAGATGAATACAGGGAATCACAAGTGGAAATTTTTTTTTTTTTTTATTAATCGAATTTTTTTTTATTTATTTATTAATCCCAAGGGCTTCAGATCAAAAAAAAGAAAGTGGAAATGAATTTTTTTATTAATCGAAAATAAAATTAAAAAATATATCATTTTGTTGAAAAATCGAAATCTATGAAAAATATGATGATTCATCCCGTCCAACTACAGTGTCTGGATGGAATAAATCATTTCGTCCAAATTAGTACTTTGCTAATTTTATCAAGCAGAATAAAAAAAAAATTTGGACCGAATAGATTATTTCGTCTAATACTGTAATAATTTTTTTTTGTGTTTGGTTTCATCTAAGAAAAAAAAAATTATGCTATAGTGCTTCTGTTCCTTTCAAGATTTATTTTTTAATTAAATTACTAATTAAAATTAAGATTAACGGATAATTTATCTCATTCAGACACTATATTTTTTATTATTATTTTCGATTAAAAAAAAAATCGGAAAAAAAAAATTCAGGTATCGGGCAGCCTCTCGTTGCAAAGATCCTGCCCATCTATGACTACGACCAATCGATGTCCGGTCAACTTTGGAAACTGGTATCTAAATGACATAATTGCCCGTCTCGTCGCACCTAATTACCAAACTCTTTCTCACTATGATTTCCAGTCAACTAGAATTAGGGATAAAACCGTCCATTAACATACCCAAATACAAGATTCAGCCTCATCTGGAGGACTGGAGCCAAATTTTCATGTCAGCTGCTGCGAGGCGGCCCTCTACCTTCCCTTCTCAATTTCTCCCCGATTCTTAAGTGCATCTCTCGTAGATTCTCAACTATGAGACGACTAGCCGCGTCGTTTCTCGTCGCCATAGCTATTTCGTTCTCTGCGATTTTGTGCGTACGGTCACACGAGCACCATGGCGATTCGAGCTGCGAAATGGACCCCAACGTGCGAGTACTCGCAGAGTATCGTCAGGGAATAGTGACCATCGATGGACACTTGGACGATTGGGATGCGATTGACGGCTCGGAATTTGAGCTGCGTCCTGCGCTTGATCCAGATGAGGATAAGAAGTACCAAGGTGGCAAGATCACTGTGAAGGTTTGACCGAATAAATCTTTTATTTTTCTTCAAATTTTGCTTATCTCGTTAAGTCAGGGACTTGATGAGCTTGTTAGTTGCTTAATCCTCAGTATTTTACTATTTTCAGTGGTGGATCAAATTTGAAATTGTTTTGAGATTGCTTAATTGAAGAACTGACAAATCTGCTCTATCACTAAAGTCTATCTATCAGTTCAAGGATTAAGCTTGCAAAAAATTATGCTCGATTTTACCATTGGTCACATAAACTACAAAATTCACCCAAATTATAGTTGCTTACTTTACCGATGTCTACTCACTTGGTATCTTCAGTGATAAATATTAGTTTTTGTAGCACGTAGCATTCAAATAAATCGCCACCAAATTATGTAATTTCTTAATATCTCTAGTGATAATCTCCTCTGAATTCTGATTGCTCAATGTTCACTATTGGTGAGTAATTTCTTTTTCTTTATTGTATTTGTTTAAATTTGGTGAAATGATTACCAATAGCACATTTCTTGGTTGTTAGATATTAGGAATCAAGAGATCATGATTTTAGTCCTCCCCTTGTCTTAATCATGGATCTATGAGTTTTCTTCGCTTCATGAGAAGACTTTCATGAACTTCTTTTTTTATATCATGGATTAAACTGTCCATCTTTTGTTTATATGGGATGCCATTTACTTTTTCATATTGGACTGTAGGCAATTCATGATGGCAGCAACATTTACTTTGCACTTCAAGTCGATGGGGAGTATGCCTACACCAAAGGGTAATCTTGGTCTTTTACTATGCTATTGTATTTTGTCAAGTAGTTTTATCTTGGGAATATGTGGAATTATATTTAACCAGGCTTCAATTGTTTTGTACAGTTCAAATCAGCTGGTTTCAGCCATTTGGTTTTTTTATTGGTACCTTGTCCAAAATGCAAAGTTTAAGACTTCATCCTCATTTGTTACTAAGTTGATGCAATTGCAGTGAAAGGAAAGAAACAGTTACAGAAAAATTTAAGATTTAGAGATTTAATTACCCTTTTGATGGATATTTCATTCATTTTTGTAAATTCAGTGATAGCACACAATGCCCTTCGGTGGCTCTTATGTTTCAAGTTGGTGAAAATGCCACTTACGACAGTGTAAAGCTTTGTTCTCCATCTTATATTAAAAGCTATATGAATAAAATTCTTTTTTTTTGACCAAGTCTGTTTTTTTCTTTAATTTTAAAGTATCTAGAGTATTTTTCCTTTTTAGATGGGCGGATGTGCAAATTTGCCTGGAAGCTGCACAAGCCAATCCTGTCAAGGTCATGAAGTTGATATAATGCATTTCTCTATTGGCACTGCTATACCAGGCCGCTTATATGGGGGAAACATATATGACAACACAGCAGGAAATGGTGGTGACAGGTATAGATTAATTTCCTTGTCCTATGGGACAATTCTTATGCAAAAATGTTTAATTGATTGTTCTCATTTTTCCTTTTTATTCTTCTTATTTGTTTTATTTGAAGGTTCGGCCATCTTGTTGACGTATATGCATGGAATCCACATTGTCGGTACCTTGATGGAGTGGGCCCTGATGGTAAGCTCCTTTCTTTAAATCTACAAACTGATTTGATAATCAAACACCAACAACTGATTTTGGCTTTACTTTTCTAATGTTATGCTGCTGCAGTGAATAACACAAATGCTTTGAATGATTGGCATGGAGCATGGTGGCACAATTCACTAATGTTGCATTCAGGTACCTTGTTAGATTTTTTTAGTAGTAATGAAGGCATCAGCTCTAGCAGAAAACTTGATCAATGAATAATATTGAACTGTGAAAAATTAAATAATATTTTACAATAGGATATGTTGAAGGGGATAGTCCATACGCAACACAAGGTCAGAAGGGAACATACTATTTTGAATTCTCAAGGCCGCTTAGGACAATGGACCGCTTCCAACAGGTACTAGTGCTTCTACTCATCTTTGTCATATAAAAATGCCAAGCTTTTAAAAAAACAATTAACGGCAAGGTGTCATTTAATGATTTAATCAGTTTAAACGCAATATAAACACCATTTGATGGTGTGTCTTTAGAAGATTTTAACGCCAGGGAGCCCATAAAATGTTATATATTTAGGTTCTCAAGGAAAATTTTCAATATTGATCCCAAAACCAGCTGAAAAAAATATCAACCATTACTTGCAGCTACACACCAATTGCCTGCTGGTACCAATAATGACTGAAATGGTGCTTTCCATCTAATCATCACATATCACTACAGGATGTACAATTCACCATCGGCCAGGTTAGCAAAATTGCGGTTGCTTTCTGGTACCCTACTGGAGGCCATCCATGGAGCAAGTCACAGCACTATTCCGGCAGTTGCAACTGGATACCACTTGATGTTGCATCAGCATCTCAGGCCTCTCTTTCACATTCCAATAACAGTTCTTGGGATGCCATGACAGCTTTCTCGCTGCTCCTCTCAGTAGTTGCCTTTTGCATTTCAATTTTTGTCGGGTATTGGGTATCAAAGAGAAAGAATGTGCCATTCATGCCGATTGAGATGTCCCCAATGAGGTGAAAGCAGGAATTTTCATTTTCCATTGTAGATTTTTTATTTTATTTCTGATGTATTCATTTTTGGTATTAGGGGCAGTTGGTGTAATATTTTGTATTAGATTTAAAGTTTAGAGTTCATTTTGTATAAGATTTTGCTTTCATAGTTTTGAGATTATTTTGTATAAGATTTTGCTTTCGTGAACTTTAGAGACAACAAGATCATTGATTTTTTTTTTTTTATTCAGATTTGATTCATTTGAATAATGAAAATTAAACACTGACAGCAAAAAGAAGGGTTTCAAAGGTTTATTCTAGTCGTTCACATAGTTGTTTTAATTCAATAGCTATCCTGAGAATTATTTTGTTATTTTTTGCACATTTTCTGGGCTCAATTTGATTATCGGAATAACAATAATATTTTTTTTCAACTAGCTCAATTTTTCCATTTATTTTTCCAATTATTATTTTTTTCTCCAATTAAAACGGTTAAAAATTAATTTCGTACCAAATTAAAAAAAGGTTTCGTCTTCTCTTAAAAAGAACAGAAATTAAAGAGAAATAGAAAGTAAGGGTTATGGAAAGGAGGAAATACCAACGATGCAAATGAACTAAAATTACATGCGAAAGCTTAAAATTATTCTAAATTAATCTCGACTTACTTTTATAAATTTTAATTTACTATACATTAATCTAGATCTATTTTTATCTATTTTCATCATACTCTTAAGTTAATCTATATTCCATAATTCTATAAAACATAAATCGAGTAAGATAAGCAAACCAATCAACCAAGAGAAGGTGACACTGGATCTATTAACACATAGTGCATATATGAGACCCAACTCGTCGACTGAATGTCCTTCTATTCAGGATGAAACCCACCACACAAAAAAAAAAAAAAAAAAAACAAACAAACAAAAAATAGAACACGGATCTTATGGTCTATCCATTTCTAACGAATACATTTTCAAACAAATACTTCCTGTAACAAAAATAGAGATATCGGTTTTAAAGAAAACATACAACAAGAATGACAAGAACTATACATGTACAATCACAAGGACCGAGTCCCTACACAAGTTTTCACGGCCATTTTTATTAATACCCCCTCCAAATTTTTTTTTTTAAAAAATAACTCTGCATTTAATTTTTATTTATTTATGTCCTGACCGCCAGACCCATGGACGGCCCAAATTCCTCATGAAGCGCTAGACCCAGGGGTGGGTCATAAGACAGTGGGGCGCTACACCCACAGGCGGCTCAAATGGCATGTGGGGCGCCCCACCCACGGGCGGTTCATTATGCATGCTTTTATAACTCCGTTTTTTCTCTCTCTCCTGCCCACTCCAACCATTACCATCACTCCCGGCAGCAGAAGCGGGCGATTTTTTTGGCAAAAAGCGACAGGTATTATTTAAATTCTATTTAATTATTTAGTAATTAGTCAATTACTGTTCGATTACTGTAGTATTTACTGTACAATTACTGTATATGTACTGTACAATTACTGTAGTATTTACTGTATAATTGCTGTAGAATTTACTGTACAATTACTGTAGAATTTGCTGTACAATTACTGTAGAATTTGATGTACAATTACTGTAGAGTTATCATTCAATTACTGTAAGTGTTGCATTTATCTCTAGCAACAAGTTTTATTTTTTTATTTGCCATTTATTATTGTACAATTACTGTAATACTTATTAAATTTTTGTTTAAATGTAGTTTGTTAAGGAAAATATGTTAGTTGCACTGTATGTGGGCAGTAAGCTACAAAAGGGTGTAGATGGCGTGTATTACACGAAAGATGCTGCATTTGGCTTCGAGGTTAATGAAAATACCACATTTCAGGAACTCAAGCAGCTAATATATGAAAAGACTGTTGTAAACCCCAACAGGTATGAAATAGAATTGGCTACACGGATTGATAACTCACAAAGGGGTGGGGCGGGTAGACCTTACTTTGAGAGGTTTCCAATAATAGATGCGAATTTATGGAGAGTTGTGTACACTAAATTTGTGTCTAGTGGGGTCTCGGTAATTGACATATATTCAAAAAGGGTTCCCTGTGCTGGGGCTGGAACTTCTAGTGTGGCTGGAGATGGACCTTCAGGTTATGACAATTCGGATTATGACAACCAGGGGTACCACCACTACTCATCTTATGACAACCAGGGGTACCACCACCACTCCTCTTATGACAACCAGGGATACCACCACCACTCCCCTTATGACAACCAAGGGTACCACCACAACTCTCTTGAAAATATTGAAGAGTTACCACCACCACCCAGACAGACACCAATAATCCCTAGATTTTCAACTATGCCAGAGTCAGGACCGGTACCCTTTAATCGAACTGATATTGATATTGATGTTGATGCTATTGATGCCATACCAGAAAATAAAATGGAAACAAGAGATGAATACGAAGGGATCTGGGAATCTGATGACTTATTAGATGGCGATGCAAATGTACCAGGTTTATCCAGGGAAGAAAAATTTTCGATTAGAGGTCGGAAAAATAAGCATCCTGTCGCTACATTCAACGATACCACAGCTTTTGAAGAGGCAGACATTACTTATTTTGGCCCTCGTGTTGTATACAATGACGAACCTGCCCGGGGCAACTTTATACCAACATAGATGAACTTATAAAGAAAATCTATGAGACTCATGTTCACGGCAACTGAAAATGTAAAATACACAAAAGGGACCGAACAAGTTTAGTTGTACTATGTAAAACTCACCCGCGGTGCGAGTTCTGCCTTTTTGCAACCCTTGCGGGTTCAGGAGAAGCATGGATGATTAAGAAATGTGAACCACCCCATACATGCAAGTCTGCATCTACAAGGACAGACCATTCACAGCTGACGGCATCATTAATTGCCGATGCAATTGAGGAAGACATTAAGGAGGACCCATCTATGAGCATCAAAGCGGTGACTAGAATCGTCAAACACAAATACAAATATGTAACACCAAAATACAACAGGCTGTGGAGAGGTCGCGAACTTGCCATTTGCAGAATATTTGATAGTTGGAAGGATTTATACGGCTATCTGGCACCATTGCTCCAGGCCATGGCAAGTACAAATGTCGAAACTGTATATGAGCGGTGGCATGGCCCCTTTTTTTATAAGGAGGGAGTGCTAATAGAGGGAGCTCAACAATTCAAGGGCATAGCATGGGCTTTTGGTGCTTGTATCCAAGCTGTGCCATACATCAGATCCGTTATCAGCATTGATGCATGCTTCATGTCTGGCCGTTATGAGGGGAGGTTACTGATAGCATGTGCATATGATGCTGAGAACCAGTTATTGCATTTGGCCTTTGCAATTGTTCAGAAAGAGAATGGTGAGAACTGGAGATTCTTTATGCAGTTTTTAAGAAGACGGGTGATTGGGGAAGAAAATTTTTTCTGTGTGATATCAGACCAGCACAAAGGAATAAAATATATTTTTGATCGTGAAGATTACGGTTGGTCAACGCGTACTGGGCAGTGTGTGCATAGATTGTGTATGCAACACGTTGCGGAGAACCTTTCCAAGGCAACCAAAAATGACAAGTGGGTTCTAGAAACATTTAGACAAAATTGCAGAAAGAAAAAACCGAGAAGGGTGGTAGAGATGACTAGAAATTTTGCAAAGGTATATATATTTTAATTGTTTACATATATTATTGTATTTTTCGAAGACTGTTTCTTTAGTACAATTATTTACTTATATTATTTTATTTTCTTATTTTTTTTAGTACATGCCAAAGGCAAATCTCTACTTAATGAAGGTGGGCAAAAATAATCCCAGAGATGTAAACGAAGATCCAGCATACGAGAAAATATATCAATCCCGTGATGGAGGTTGGCGTTGGGGAATTATGACCACCAACGGGTCGGAGTCGCTGAATGCAGTCTTCAAGCAGAGCCAGATGTTGCCTGTGGCTGCAGTTGTAGAAGACACATTCTACAAGTTAAATGCCTGGTTTCAAGAACGGCGTGCTAAGGCCGCAGAATTAATAAGGATGAACCAGTCATTTTCAACAAGAGTGGAGGAGAAACTAAAACAACACAAGGACAAAGATGCAACTATGAACGTGATCCCGATGGATAATGATGGTATAGAATTTGAAGTGCAAAATTCAAATAAATACGTTCCTACCAGCCGCAAACCAGATGGCACTATGGAGTTTGTGAAGAGGGCTTGCAAGTACGTGGTTAAATTCGGAGATGCCAGGGCGGTAACCTGTACATGCCAAGGACCCCAACTAAGTCACATACCCTGTAGTCACGTGATGGCGGTATGCCGAGTGAGGAACTACTGTGAGGACCACTATGTTGCTGACATTTATCGTACCGATTACCTTACTTTCACTTGGGGTGGATCTTTCCATTCTTATCCCGATCAGCATGAGTGGCCTGCATATGTCGGTGATAGAATACTCCCTTCAGAAGGATGGATAAGAAAGGGGATGAGGAGACACAAGCGTGTTGTAATGACCATGAACGAGATGGGTGGTAGGCGACTGTCGGGAAATCGAGTTCATCGTTCTGTTTCTGACAGACGCACGGCAGGTATGTTTTTTTTGTTATATTTAGATGCATTGCAGTTGTGTTTTATTAATTTATGATTTTATTATAGTAATAACTGAACTGTATTATTATGTTCAGATGCCATAAACGCAGACAATGAAAGAGAAAATGCTAGAGTTGTTGCTGAAGCAACTGGTAGAACATAACCCCCCCCCCCCCATCCTGCGAGCCAAGCATCTACAAGTAATGCCGCACCTGTTGCTGGTACAAGAAAATCTAGTCGTTTTTTTGGTTTATTCGGGCGTCGGGGCAGATAAACTTACTCTTTTGCTAGTGTAAACTAAGCTATGAACTTTAATTGTATTGTTCAATTGTAAGTGTATTGTTGTGCTTTAATTGTATTGTTGAACTATTTTAGACTAACTCAGCACTACGTTGTGATAATTTAATTGTCACACAAGATGATAAGATACATTAAAAAATATCTTACAACATAAAAACTACGTTGATGAATTAAAAACCCTACTTTTTATCAGCCGCCGGCTTGTTAGCAGTCGACTTTCCATTAGTGACACCCGACGATGTGCTCGCCTTACCAGTACACGAATTTTCATCAAATTTTTTTTTCAGATATGGATATTCCAGAAAGTCATCGTCAAAAAGAGGGGGATTTTCAGTAGGTAATTCGACACCAAGTTTTTTCAAAAGAAGTATGCAATTACAGTGACACTTGGAATGCTCAGTACCTCTTTTGTTATTATCCATCTTGTTCAACAACAAAACAAAAATAGTTAAATTCAGAGATGGCTGGGAGGTGAAACAATATAAAAGTCAACATGAAAAAAAATACTACAGTCTCAAACATATAATACTACAATCCCAAAGTCAAAATACTACAGTCATAAATAATAATAAAAAAGACTACAATCATACAGTCTGAAAAAAGATATCATAATGCCAACACAAATACAAACATATAACACAACAGTCTCAAACTCAAAATACTACAGTCAGAACAATATCACAATTAAAAAACTCTGCAATCATCCTCGTCGCTTCCTTTCGGAAGGAGACAATCTACAAGCCGCTATGCCTTTGCCATCCATGTGCGGCTGCACACGCCTCTGTGTCTGCCTTTGCGGACTCGCATCTCCTAAATCCTCCTCCCCTATATCCTCATCCTCCTCTCCCGTATACATGTGATGCGTACCTGTACCGGCTGTCCATGGATCAAATGGACCAGCTGACTCTACGGGTGTCGGGCCTGTACGCATCTCCCATGGATCTTCCTCCCAGCTTGCAACATACGTGGCAGGAGGCGGTGTACCAAATAATGCAGAGACAAAGCCATCTGCAGTTTGAGATGCACTCCCACCAGCCTCGTAGTCGTGCTCCATCTCCACTCCATATCGTGGTCTGTGGGAGCCAATGTCCTCAGCATCTGTATCGAACGGGGGCAGCTCATCCACGCTAAAACTAGGCTCGGCATTCCAACGAGTTGCTCTATCCTAAATTAAAATAATATCAGTTTTGCTACATACAAATGACTCAGCAATCAATAATATAAAATGGTAACTGACCGAGCTAAGCTCTACCGAAACTCCATATTTATTTCTGTAAGCGTCTCATCCTTGCGTATTCAACACCCAGTGGTGTAACGCCTAACCCGAGTTATCATCTACATAATTGAAAGTTAAGTGAGTTACAACAAATAATTCGGTGAAAATAAAATCATTGTGTGTGTCCTACTTTTAATATTAACTTGTAAATACCTGCAGGAGGTGGCGGCATATCATGAGCGTAGATGGTCTCCGGCTGATAATCCAGATTTTGCGGTGCCTTATTTATCTCCCGCCAATTAATGTTCTCCCCAGAATCGCACAACATTCCAACGAGGTGGCCTTCAAAACTGCCTGTCTCCATGATTGGTGCAGTGTGCCCGAGCATTTGGCTTCCTATATACCGCCAAGCATCCATCGCCATGCACGCCAGGCTATGTCCAACTCCTCTCACAGCTGTCAACAGCTGCACACAATATGATTATTACAACAGTAAGTAATTAAAATTTGCAATTTTTAATTAAAGTATGTTTCAGTTGTACTTACTGCGCGAGCATTTATCGGACCCAAGGCATGTAATTGCTAGATGAATCCATCAGTCTACGTTGAAGGATGTCGCCATAATGGCCCGTAAGGTAGACTGACGACATGCCCCATTTCTGGTACCAGACGGCATATCTCAAATCTCCGGAACCAGCACCCAACGATGCAGCTGGTGGCGGACTCCATAAGTGCTGCTCAGGATGTTGAGCCCGGTCGTACTCCAAGATGAAGTGCTGGCTCCAGTCGACTTTGCTCTTAGTGTGGGCCGTACTGCAGGTACAATTAATTAGAAAAGATGTAAACGATGACATTATTAAAGTGATAATGAAATTAAGTATATACTTACTTGTGGAACTTTTCAGTATCATCCTTACCCATTAGCGGGTACTCCGAGATGAAAGCATCTAAGCCAAACTGTTGAGATACACGATCCGGGTAGTGGTACCCCACTATCCAGTAACAAACGACCGGTCCCCGATAATACCATAGTCGTATCTGCTCTGGATCTAATGTCAGCCGGCTCAAAAGGGATGCACGATACGGAAACCAGTCAATATTCGCATCTCGGAGCATCTGGAGCTGACCCCGGACATAAGAAATCCCCTTGCCCTTCTATTCATGACTGTGATCATTGCCCCATATGGCACCATACGCTGGGCATCTGTCTGGGTCAGGAACTCCCCATCAGGGATG
>CAXKVR010000272.1:0-85971 GCA_964058845.1 Carex sylvatica
AATTGTCGTTTTATACAACGGTCATAAAAACTGTGCAATTTTTCAATCAAGTGAGGATTTGAAATTCTATAGGCAATGGAGGGATTAGAAATGGAGAGAGGAAACATCAGCACGGACCTCTCTGACTCTAGAAATTAATTGTAAAAACTTTATCAACCTTCTCTTAAAAAAAAAAAATTATCAATCTTTTTTTTTTCTTCTGAAATCTGATATTATTTTTGTGCACTCTCTAATAAAAAGGGACAGATACTGTATGTGCTGGTGGTGGTAGTGGTGTGCGTAGAGGAATTCAAGATAACGGATCCGGGTTGGGACCATGCAATTTGAGTCCGTTGTGACGAATGCATATTGTCAGTGTGTGTGGCGAGTCATCAATTGTGAGAACATTATGCAAATTGTTATATGTCAGAGAGATACCATACGGTCATATACACCAGCTTTGGCACAATAAATCCGGACTCTAGATCAGGTGCCTATTATGAGTTTATGACTTGAACTGTATTCAACTATCCAACGTTATTGCGGCCTATATATATATATACATTTTTGAAAAAAAACATTTTTTTCTTTTGCCTTTTTATTTTATTTTATTTTATTTTAATGGCTAATAATATTTAAGAAAAAATGGTGGAATAAGAGTGGCACATTATTCACATAAAATGTAGGAACAAAGAGTAGATTTTTTTTTTTTAAAATAAAATAGTGTTTTTCATCTGCATTCAATAAATAATATTCAAGACAATGTTTTAATATGTATATAGGTTTTAGAGAGTTCTGCACTTGCTTTATAAAAAAATAGTTATGATTGCTTCTTTGTTAATTTCCAATATTATTACCTAAAAATAGTATATGTTATGTGGACGATCAATCAAATTTTCAGAGACAATTTGGTGATTATATCAAGATATGTACAAATTATGCCAATATCACAATTCAAACTTTTATATTTAACATTTAGAATTTATGTACTTAAGGTTATATGACCTCTGTATTTTATGTACTTATAAAGATAAATATATAATTCATAATATTTGACAGGGAATATGTTATTTTAAATTTGAGAACGATAACTATGATTTTTTTTAATTTAAAATAATATAATATAATAATTTTATTAAAACAAATACATAACTTCAAAAAAATCACACACACACACACAATTTCACCAAAAATATCTATGGTACTATCAAATAATCTACTTGGAAGATCATGATCAATTTATTTATCCATAACCCAACTCGCCGTGTGTCACAAGTTTTTGCATGTGTTATCAGAAATATATACATATATCCACAAATGGTTTCTAGACAAATTTGGATTGAATTTGGATGAGATCATGTTTTGACATTCTTATGTAATTTGGGGAACCTCACAAAAAGTTTTCACCTTTTAAAATTTGTGGCCACACACTATGGTCTATGAATGTGCTTGACCAAAACTATAGTTAAGAAAAAAGGAACATGGAATCTAACTTTTTTCTTTCTTTTTTTTTCCTCAAACTTTCATGTTCAACAAGAGTTTATTCAAAAAGTTGGAAATTTAAAATGCATGCAAGTATGTAGCTTTAGAACCCTTTATAATAATATATGAATAAAATATATGACTCATGATAAACCATCATGATTATGATGATTATGATGAAGATAACAATCTAGAAAGAGTGACTAAGGTAATATGAGGTGCTTTTAAATTTCTAGGATCCAAAAAGTTTTAAAAAAAAGATGGAAGAACAGTTCAAAACAAGTTTTAGTCAAAATGTTAACATAAGTTTAATTATCATAAGTTTTAGTTGATTAAGCTATATATTAATGAGAAAATAATATAGCACAAAATATGCTAAGAAATATTCAAACGATTTATTTTTTTATGTCACCATTATATTATTATTTTAAAATTTTAATAACTTATGATTCTGAAAATAAAATATCAAAATAAAATTATTCGATATAATATATGACAATTTGTACTTGCAAAAACATATGATATTCCTACCTTGTTTTTGTTTTGATTGTCATAAACAATTTGCAAAAAGAAAAAAGATGCAAATGTCGACAATTTCGAGATGTTAAGTTCGCAAGTCGTCAGCATCCACTAAAATAAAGTCAAAATATCATATTTATTGCGTCATTTCCATTACATTTTTTTTCTAATTAATGAAATTAGAAAATAGATGCATAACAAAGATATTAAAAATAAAAACATTTAAAATCCTCCTCATTCTTTATTTAATCATATTTAACAAGAAGTTCATATCTATGCATGATGCTTGGTATACATCTTTTGCTACATATGTTAACACATATCATGCCACAGAAAATCACCAACCTTGTGCCATCAATTACCATGGGATGGCATGATCGACCCATGTGTTGCTTATCATTGTTAAATGTTAACGAGAGGATCAAACACTTGACAAATAATATGATAGGTAACTTAATTATATTAAAGGTTGTACATTTATATGCAGAGATCATTGGTGCAATTCCTCTAGAATAGTTCTATGTAGAATTTATCTTGAAGCACGCTCCTCTCCACTAAGCATAGACCTAAATAGAATAGTTATATTAAGTTTGCTTAGCCATTTTTCCATTACAAGTGTGATTTCTTTTAAAATTGTGGATTTGTGATTTGTGATTTGTGTTTTTTTTGTTCTAGAAGAGGTTAGCTAGAGTCAATTTAAGTTATTTAACTGTTTAATATCACAGAGAATTTTTTATTCGGATTTCAAGTATATAAAATATTATTTTTTGTCACTACACTAAAAACTGATTCTCAGATTTATAATTTTTGTTACTAGAACTTCATCTATAATTTTCTAGAATAGTTATACGGTTTGTCTAGCAATTTCTTAATAACAAGTGTAATTTCTTCTAAAATATTAGAAGCGTAGTATTCTTCACATATTTTTATACAAATAACAACGTTGATCTTAGGGACGGATCTATGTTGAATTAGGGTGAGCACTTGCCTACTTCTGAATTTGAAAAGACAATATAAATTCACATGAATATGATGAGTTGTTGCCTATTCCGGTACAAGATATTTTCTACCCCTAAATATTTTTACCTACTTCTGAAAAAAAATGCTAATTACGCTCTTGACTGATCCAATATTTTATATAATTTTGAAGTGTTTAAGTTAATTTTTCATACATATTTTTAAATAGCTCATGCAAAATTCACCACCATTAGTACTACGTTTGATTGAGTAATTTTAACATTTTTGAGGGGCCATTTGCAAAAGATACTTGGAAGTAGAACCCACCGGCCGTAGTTATTACATAAATAATATTATTTATTTATTTTTCCCAATTATGGCTTGAGATTGTGGGAATCATCAGCCTTCATGCATGCTTTTGTTAGCTTGTATTGTATAATTGTATAACACTGCAAGTCTGCAACTACACAAGTGTCAGTGTACCTTTATTATACTAATTATATGAGAAAGAGAATCTAGTCAAACACCAAGCAAGGAATACTATGCTAATTTAATTATTTAGTTGCAATTTTTATATTATAAGCATGTTGTCAACTTTTTAATTGAATGATTAAGTATCTGTTCTTGAGTTAATTATATGAGAAAATGAAGAGGAGATTAACTTTTTTTTATCCTTCAAATTAAAAGAGGATAAATTTTGAAAAAAAAAAAATAGAGAGATTTTATCTCCATCCTCCCTTCATCTTCTTTCACCTCTTATAATATTATCCTCTTGTGATTATATATTCTAACTCTCAAACAAATTTATTATTTATACTTGAGTTAAAAACTTTGATTCTCAGTTCATGCTAAAAGAAATAAAAAAATAAAAAAAATTCTCAAATATAGCCAGAGTATTGATATATCAGAGAAAAGCTAGTGTGTGCTATGCTCACCAAATCATTTAGTGAGCATAACTCAAAATCTACTGGATTGACTTTAAATAACAAATTCAAACCGTTAAAACTAACATACCTCACGAGTATTGCGTGTAGATCCAAAATTTTGAAATTTTCAAACTTATTTAGTTCAAAGTTAAACATAAAAAAATGATGAAAAATAGTTTTATAAGTTATTTTAATGAATTATTTATTTTTCACTATTTTCGCTTGATTCTATACTAAATGAATTCAAAAAATTTAAAATTTTGTATGTATATACATCACTCGTTAAGTAGATCAGTTTCAACAGTTTAAATTTGTCATTTAAAATCAATCTGACAGATTTTAAAGCTTCTCAACAATATCATTATTTGATTTTGTAGAGTTGTTAAGATCTCTCTCTCTCTCTCTCTTGGTTGTGTGAATAGAGATTGGAACCTTCACAGGATTTGTTCCTGCTTAGTGGAGACACCATTTATCATGAAATTAATGAAATATTAACAGTCAAAGAACAAGGTTTGACAATATTTAATGATCATAAGGTACCACATCAGGTGATGGTGAGACAAGAGGTACCAATTTGCCATGTTTGTTTTTTTATTTTATTGCATTAATTACTTGCTTACCGACCAGGTTGAGACTGATTGGATCAATATCAATATCAATTAATTAACTAATAATTCATGAAATTTGCTTCAGAATAATAAAAATAATAAATGAATTAAATATGATTGATTTTCTAATTATGATATAAAATTATATATATGTACAACCACCACTAACCAGATTAAAAATTTCTCCATTTTCTTACAAAGCAATTTTACAATAAACCAAGTTTTTTTACACTTTGTTTTAGATGGAGAGCAGAGGAAAAGGAAGAGGAAAAACAAGGAAAATATATCTTATTCTTTATTAAAAAAAATTGCAAGAAAAAAAATATAGTCTTCTAATTGATTAGTTTCTCGGGACAAATGACTCACTTCTTACAACCTTAAAAAAAAATTATCTATATATAATGCATACACAATAGCATTTAGACACCAAATTTTTTATTATTATCCAAAAAAAATATTGATTTCAAAAACCACTCACATTTTCGGTCGATTTCAAAAACTAACAAAACCGGTAGCATTTTTACCGATTTTGATCAACCTTTCCGGTAACAAAACAACCGTTTTGTTAACCATTGAACCGGTGATTTTATCACCGGTACCAAACTTTAGAGATATCTCAGATGATGCGAATTCAAAATTTTAGATATATATTATTTTATTTTATGATTATTTTTCACCAAAGACTCTAGAAGTTTCGCCGATAGTCTTAAATTATTTTTTATTACAAAGAAATTCAATTAGATATATTTTATTTTATTTTGTAGTTATTTTTCACTGAAAACCCTAGAAGTTTAATCGCCGATAGCCCTAAATTATTTTTTATTATAAAGAAGTCAAATTAAATATATATTAAAATATAATAGATAAACTAAATAATCACAAATTTCTGATAAATTCATATTTAATAACATGACTGCAATCACAAATAACGGACATATATTTTATGATTTTTTGCATCATCTTTTAACTTTCGACTCTATTTGAGCTTCCTGATTGGCTAGTTTCAAATGGGAGCACAAAAAAGAAAAGTTTGCAAGGATGTAAAAAAAAAAGAAAAAAGTGTTGACATTGCAGACACTTTACTTCCCGATTTTTTTATTTATATCTAAAAAATAATCAAGTTTGTGTTGAATTTCAAAATCTACTCAAATCGAAATTTTTTTTTTCTGGTTTCAACATCAAATACTAAAAATTTCTTTTCCGAAAACTGAACTCAAAACTCGGATAATTTTTTTTTCCGATTTTGGCTAAAACCGGATAAAAAAATTTCAGTCTCTATTTTCAGAAAAAAAAAATTCTAGTTTTAGTCCCAAAATCAAAAAAAAATTATCCAGACCCAGACTTACTCTATAAACCCGCCCCTTTCAGTTTCACCTGTCCCCATCTCTTACTTTCACTCTTCCCATCTTTCTCCTCTCCCCACGGCAGCCCCACATTTAAGGTAATTTTTTTTTCAATTTAAATTTAAATTTATAATATAATTAATTATATAATTTTAAATGGTTTAGAATATTGTTCAAATAATTTATAATTTATAGAAAATACCAAAATGGTCTATAATAATTTGAAAAATACCAAAACAGTTTAGAAAATTGCCCTATTAATTTATAAAATACCAAAATGGTCTAGAATAATTTAGAAAATTCTAAAATGGTTTAGAATAAATATCAAAATGGTCTAGAAAATTTTAGAAAATACCAAATTAGTCTATAAAATTTTAGAAAATATCAAAATGATATGGAATAATTTAGAAAATACCAAAATAATTTGGAATAATTTAGAAAATATCAAAATGGTCTAGAAAATTGCCCTATTAATTTAGAAAATTGTTCGATTAATTTAGAAAATTGTTCGATTAATTTAGAAAATTATAAAATAATTTAGAATTTTTTTTAGGTATCTCTTTTCTTTTCGGAGCTATGACTGTCTGATAGATCGGCTCTTCGATTCAGGTTTTTTAATTTTTTAATTTTAATTTTTATTTATAATATAATTAATTAGTTCATTTTAAATGGTTTAGAATATTGTTCAAATAATTTAGAATTTGTAGAAAATTTCCCTATTATTTCTAAATTAATAAGACAATATCTAAACCATTTCCTAAATTATTCTAAACTATTTTGAAAATTTATAAATCATTCTAGATTTATAAACTATTTTTGGTATAACTAATATATGTCATTAACCTATTTTTAGTTTTGATTGGTACAATTTAACAAATAACAACATATAAATAATTAAAAATTTAAATAATTTAAAATTAAATAAAATGACAATCTTACTGAAAATTAATTTTTGCACTAGACTGAGTAAAAGCGAGTGAGAGACTGAGTGAAAGCGAAAATGAGATCTGCGATTTTTATAAACAAAATCAGTGTGAGTCCGGAAAAAAAAAATTCAGTTCAAAACCGGATAATTTTTTTCCGATTTCTAATCAAAATACCGGAAAAAAAAAATTCCAGAATAAAACCGTAAAAATTTATTCCGGTTTCTTGATTAGAAATCAAAAAAAAATTATCCGGACTAAGGCCTAAAATCGGAAAAAAGAATTCCGGATTCTTATCAAGAAACCGAAATTTTTTTCTCAATTTGAGTAGTTTTCGAAATTCGACAGCGTTTTGGTTATTTTTTAAAATTTTATTTATTTTTTAGATATAAATAAAAAAATCGGCTCTACTTCTGTCCGCAACATTAAATTACGGCTGTATCTTATTTGATTTATCTTTTTTTTTTTAATATCAAATTTAAAAATTTCGGACACCAATCAGATCCCTGCTCTTTATTAAAAAAAAAAAAATCAATCTTGTTCACATGCTAGATACATCTTTTGATTAGAGATTTACAAATGGTCACAAATTTTAAATTATATTCATCCCTTTATAATTTCTGAAACAGCCAATTATGTAACACTAATTTCCAGTCCAGTCTAAACAGTCAGTAATCAGATCTAGTAAATTAAATATCACCGCCTCTAAAATCATAACAGTGCGATTGGCGAGTTCGTACTAAATCTCCAAATATATATATTGAGAGAGATTGTGTGTGTGACTAATATGCTTTCAGAAGCATATGGACCGAAGTGCTTACGGTTCAAATTTGAAATTTTAAAATTCAAAAAGTCGATCGAAATTGTTCATCTTGTTCTCCATATTAATATGTGTTTGGAGAACAAATTTTATATTTTTCTGAATTTTTTTACTATTTATTAAGCCACTTTGAAAATCATTGATCCAACGGTTTTACTGTTTAGTTAAGCCACCGTTGGATCAGCGATTTTCAAAGTGGTCTCCAAGAACATATTAATATTGAGAACAAGATGAACAGTTCCGATCAACTTTTTGAATTTTGAAATTTCAAATTTAGACTATAAGTATTTCGGTCCATATGCTTTTATTAGCCTCTCTATGTGTATATATATGTGTGTATATAAAAGCAAATAAATGCCATGTTACCATGCGCTTAGCACTCTGATTTGTTCAAGTCTGTGGGAAATCAAACTAAGATTCCCTGGTGCAGTTATTAACACACAAAATATATGGCATGTGATCGACAATGAGTACATATTCTCTGAGGTAACAATTTTTTTATCTTTAGACCAAACCATCTGATCAGAATTCAGATCAATTTGGTCCGCAGTGGAATGCACGGACCTCTTTTAATATTCGTGCAGATTCTGACTAGACAATACAGATCTAAACATTTATTTTTTATCTTAAGATAATAATTTACTGATAATTAGTTGAAAAAAAAAAACCGTAGCTCATACGAGCCACGAGATCAACTAGGTAAAAGTTTGTAATTAGCTTGTTCGATTTTGGCTCAACACATCATGAGTGAGTTCATCAATATGGACTCAGCTCGTGCTTGTTTGGTTCGTTTCTTAGCTCGTTGCAAAAAAAAGATTTTTTTTTTTTTTTCACTATATTTGTGTCATTATAAGAGGATGAAACTCGTTACAAGAAAAAAAAAGAAACTATCTATATGCAACTCAAATCATCAAAAATCTTTGATTCACGTGCAACTAACAGCATGAGCGAGCTGGATCGAGTTGGCTAGCAATCAACTCAACTAAAATCTAGCTCGGCTCGGCTTGTTCTACCATGAGCCAAGGGCGTGGCCAGAATTTTTATTAGGGGTAGACAAAAATGTTGAGGAGTAGACAATTTCTTTTACAGGGTTAGCTAACATCCATATTTACATGAGATTCATACCGACTTTTCAAATTCAGGAGTAGACAAACAACCTAATCTTGGTCGAATGTGGATTCATCCATACCACAACGAGAGTTCAAGCTTTGTCTAGCTCAACTTGTTTATAACTTCAAAATTATGCACAATTTTGATGGGAAGGTGAGCAGGGGCGAACCCACATGGTCCCAGGCGGGGGCGGGGGCGGGGGGAGGGGGGGGGGGGGGTAGTTGTCCTCTCTAAATTTTGAGTTTTAGTGAGATCAGGACGTTCCGATTGACTTTGCTTTCCCTTCTAAAATTTTTTTTGCCCCCTCTGGATGTTTGATTTGTAATTCAAGTTAAATTTAGAGTTAAAATTAAAATAAATTTCTTGAATTATGATTAGTAATTAGAATTATAGGTTAGAGAATCAGAAATTACAAGTCTGAGTATTGTAAAGTATAAGTTAAAGCATTATTTTTTATTGAGTATCTAATTAATTAATGAGTTTAAACTAGATTAGATATTTTTTTACTCTCCCGACAAAAATCCTAGATCTGCTGAGATTGTTATGACCCGCTACACATATTATAGTTAGTATTAGTTGCAGAAGATACGGAGACAATAGAAAGAGAGAGAGAGAGAGAGAGAGAGAGAGAGAATTAATGGCACTTTTACAATTACAACCCTTCAATTGAATTCATACTGGTGGGTTGGGGTTGCTCTCTGTACAAGGCACCTTGCATTAAATGGCTTTGATCCCGGTTTACCCATCCAAGTCATCGTGTCAAGTCACCATGTCAACTCTGTTTCGAAAAAAATAACATGTCAGAACCTGTCTCGCCATTTGCGTGTTCTTCCAATTGGGAATTTGGGACAAGAGCAAAATAGTCAAAATACACTTCATTGACTTCATTCTAGTTTTGAAAATAGAAAAAGGGCAAAATTTTGTTAAAAAATTGTTCTTCCTATTACAGTTAATTGTATAAAGTAACCTTGATTAGGAGGATTCAAATCAGCTGAAATCCAGATGCATGAACAGTAACACTGAAATTTTTGGAATTCCGAATCCAACCGTTCAACTTTTTCTGTGCACGCATCTCAGAACCGCTGGTTTTTCTGTGCACGCATCTCATAACAGATCAACGGTTGGATTTGGAATTTCATGCATCTAGGATTTCAACTGATTTGAATCCTGATTAGGATGTTCAAACGGTCGGCTGGATTGAAACCGAACTAAAATAATTAAATTATTTTTTTTAGTTTTTAAAAATACGACTGAACCGACTAAACTTGTAAATCGATTAAGAACTAAATAAAAAAAATAGTAAATTTCAGTTTGTTCGGTTCAAACCGAAGTAAACATATCAGTGTTATTATTAATAAAAATTAAACATGTTCGTACACAAGTTGTTCAATTCCTTACAAAATATATAGATGTTCTAAAATATTTTAACTAAAATGAAAAAAAAAACAATGATTGAACCAAACAAAATATAAACCATACTTGAACCAATATAATTTGGTCAGTTCGGTTTAGCTAGTTTTGAAAAATCTAAATCGAACCAAACCATTTAAACCAAAATAATTCAAAAATTCAACCGAACCGATCCATTTAAATCGAAATTTTTCGATTCAGTTGAAAATCGAACAAACCGAACCGTTTGAACACCTCTAACCTTGAACATTGTTAATAGATATTCAATATTGTTAAATAATATTATGTAAACCTTGACCATTTAATCATAATTTAAGTTAGTTCATTCAAGATTCATCATTTAATCAATATCTAATTATTCTTATTACACGTGACTCGTGTGACTACGTGACGTGCCGTGACGTATCGTGACGTATCGTGACAAAGTTTCAAAAGATGGTCACGACACGGGACACACGAGTCACGTCACGTAACTGACACACATGCCGTGCCGTTCTGTGCCGTTACGTGCCATGCCGTTCTGTGACGGAGCCGGCTCCACCGTGCCATTTTTCCTGCTCTAAGAGAGGTGGAGGAGAAATCAGTGATTTGGTACCTTGGAGAGAGAGGTGGAAGGTTTGGCACATTAGAAAGAAGATAACTCAAACAGACTTAGGAGAGAAAAACGAAGGGTATAGTAGTCAACATATTATTAATGAATATTGTAAAATAAATTTTTAATTTTTAAAAAATATTATTTAATTATATTTGGAGACATTTGATATATTATAGAGTTTGATTAGACAGATATGTGACTTATTATAATTTTAAAGATAAATATGTAATTACTGATTTTTAAAAAATAAATACATAATATTGAAACTTTTGAGAAATATATATGAAATTAACCCAAAAAATATATATACATTAGGCGTAAAAAGTTTAACCGAACAATTTTGACTTCAACAGTGCTTTTTTTACTCTTAGTATGCGCACTGCATGAAACCAAAACTGCTCGGTTAAAACCTTTATCCAAGCATTAGGCTTCATAATTTTTATTATACCATGGAGAAAATAAAATGTGACTAAGGAGATTTTTTTTTTGTAGTGTTATATTTGTAGGAGGATTAAAAAATTTTAAAAAAAAATGAATCTTCCGTTTGCTAGAATACTGAAAACATATCTTGTTGTCATCATATATTATCTTCATACAATACATAATCAATAGAATATATTGATAATAATTTTCTTTTATTTTCGTTCTTATCTTTAATCAATCATAGTCTTGGTTTCAATTTCATGCATAGTTTGAACCAGTGTTGTAAAAAACTTCCGTTTAGGTCAATTAATTGACCGATCAGTCGTTAACAGTGACCAAACTGTCATAAATTTTTTTGATTAATTGACCGATTTATTTCTAATTATGACCAATTATTTCTGATTATTCCTGATAAACTACATGGCGCTACCATATCCTTCCGACGATCGCATACTGTTACTTACAATATTGGTTTGAACATTAGAGTTTTTATAAGGGTTAAATTGCAATATGACCATTCTATGATAAAAGTGTAGAAAAACCATGTGGATAAATCCAGGGATACGATATAATAGCAAAGAAGAAAAGGTGGGGCCTGAAAAAGGTGATATTGATTCGATTTCCATCAAACAAACTTAGATGGAACTAAGCTCCAATTGATCCAGTCAGGATCATACTTGATTCCATCCCCATTCTTTGGCTCTTTCCCTTCTCCAAGTTGTCCCCTTATCTTGTCACCTGCGCTAAATGCCACCCAAATTGTCCCAATTTCATGGGGCCATTCAGTCTCCTATCCTGACGATTCCACAGCTTCCTTTTTCTCTCATGTTATATGGCATGGCTAGGCTACATTGCAACATTATCCACATGGATCTAAACATTTTTTGTTTTTTTGTTTTTAGATTCTTAAATTTTTTTTTTTTTTTTTTTTTTTTTAGCATTTGCTAGGGTGTGTTTTTCGTCGTGTAACTCACAAAGTAGGTCTTGATTCAATCATTCATGCATTTGGAGAGACATCTGATCAAAATATGTTCAATTTTCAATCTAATTCATTTGGTTCGTGTAGACAGTTTAAATTTATGAAACGATTGAAATTAGTGCATATTTGAATACATTCGTATAAATTTTAACGTGGATCGAACAACTTGGACCAAAAATCAAACAGATTCTAGCGCGATGTTGGATGAAAACCCTAGCTCCCGTCATGCATTAGTTTTAGTAGTCATATCAGAATACCATATATGGTCTTAATCAGGGGCAGATCCAGCTTAGGCCAGGGAGAAGGGGAATTAATAGGTCTGAACTAACTTTGTCTCTCTTTGAAATTTTATTTGCTACTCTATGGACTTTTGATTTCTAAATAATGTTAAATTTAGAGTTAAAATTATGATAAATTTATTGAATTTTGATTGATAATTAGAATTAGAAGTCATAGCATTATTCTGATTAAATAATTGTCTGAGTAAATAGTTGAATATTATATATTATACGAGTAAATAAAAAGATTAGAATAACAGTTACAATGACCACATAATTCTTCCCAAAATATTTAGACCAAATATAGTAACATAACATTTTGAGTGCTATGATTTAATTTAAAACTTGATATATACAACTCATCATCACCTTCAACATATCCATCCAAATGTAACCTTGTCATGAAATTAATTGATGGCAACTCATCCTACTCTACCCTCCTTTACACACCATACTTCTAATCCATGAAAACATAATTAAATTCTTTTTTATTAATAAAAAAATGAAGAAAAAGAATTAAAAAAAAAAATTATGTCTGTACCAAATTGGATAATATCTGCTCAGTAGAACCTTACAAAATAAACTTGTTTGTTTAGATTTGGGCCCATGAACACCAAAGCCTATACCACCTTTGTACAAAGAGGGGCCCCATTGGGTACCTCCAAATCAAGCCTCTAAAGTCTAATCTAACCAGACACTACAAAACCCAAAATGGGCCCACAAAACAGTGTCTTAGGTCTGATCAGAGGAAACCCTAGATTAGATCCTAGTGCATGTGGTCCATCAAGCAAAATCGGATGGATGCCAAAAGAGACATTCCTTTCTCTCTCACAATTAATTCTTCTCTTTTAGGTATCACCATTCATCAACGTGTGGAAGCACAGGGTTGTGGTGTCCCTACTTAGCTGCACTATTTGGCCTTTTTTTTTTAATTTCTAGTATTTTTAAAACTTATTTTTAATAACATATATTATTTTTTGACATGTTGTTTAAAAAAAATTCTAAGAAATGATGGCAATGCTATGTTTTTTTATTTGAGATAGAAAGATATAGATTTAGCCTACCAACTTTTATTTAATTGTGCATAAAAGATTCTCCATTTGAATTTTAAACTCAGATAGAAAGATAGAGATTTAACTATCAACTTTCATTTAATTGTGCATAAAGGATCTTTTATTCGGATTTCGAATTCACAATCTCTCACACAGATTATGTTACATTTTGCTTCTAGATCAAAGGCTCGTTCTTACAGTTTCTATAATATTATTTATTCTTATAATTATAATTATACAACATAAAATATAAAAATTAAAATAAGAACATGGCATCTATAAAGGAACCATGCAATGCTAAGGTATCTTTAATTTTAAAATGATTTTAAGGTATGATCGATTATAAGAATATATATAAATTTAAAGAGAAGAATCGTATCAATGTTATGGTCCCTTCCGATACATCAAAAAAATCGTAATCATAACTCTTTATTTACAAATTAATATTCGGATTATTAAAAAGAAATTATTTATTTAGGCATGTCCTATTTGGGACTGTTACTAATTTCACAGCCCTGTTTTGCTACATGACAGGTCAATTGTGGGGCTGTTAGTCATCTTTCACTATGAGTGCCTTTGATTCGTGAAGAATAGTATGGAGTTAGCACTGTTCTTAAGTTAGTAACTATTTTAATTTCTCTATTATTCTACGTATGGATCATTCTAAAAATAGAATTATTTTTGGAGTTAGCTAGCACTGTTCTTACGTACTAATCCATCTAAACGATAGAATAGCACTATTTTTGCTATTTTCAGGTTACATCCAAACACACCCTATATGATATTAATTTGTCTATTGATATGATACAGTTGTGGTGATGATTAATTTTAGGAAAAAATAACTGATATTTTATTTTTAATTTTTGGGTAGTACAATTTTTATTTATTTATATCACACATAAGAATACATAAATATCAAGCAATACATACCAATGTCTAAATTAAATATTATTTTAAACAATGTATTTAAGTCTTTAACACTTACATGGTTTATGACATATACATATGATCAGTTAACAAATAATGGCCACATTTAAAAGTTCAACTACTAAACAAAATTTAGATATGATTGATATTTATAGTATGAGCATCACATATGTATTAACAAATATAATTATCTATAATTCTATATGGAATCTCCGACCAACATATATACACACAATTATATATCCACCAAATATATATATATATATATATATAAGCCTCATCATATTCCATCACCATAAATTTTATTCAATTATCCCTCAAAATATCCTCATTTTTTTTATAGTAATGCATCAAATCAGTCTAATCTGTGTCTCAATCATGACATATATCAGAGTGTCAGTTTGCCAAATTTACAATCCCCACATATATATTCTCAAAATGAAACCCAACCATAATTATCACCTTTTATAAAATTTTCAAATTTTCCCACAGATATTGTTATGATGTTACTCACTATGTTAAGTCTCAATCAGATATGCTTTTATGAAGAAGACATATTAATTTGGCCACACTAATTAACATCCACACACCACATGTTACAGATATTTGTTATATAATCCTCTCTTTTTTTTCCAAATTATTTTATAATTTTTTGCTTTTTATTTAAAATTAAAAATTGGTCCAATTCATACCACCTGTTCTCATTTGCCAAAAACATACACATTTCTCTCTCACATTAAATAATAATAAATTAAATTTAGTTTTCATCTCTATCCCACAATGTATTTCAAGTTTTCATCTCTATCCATACCTGCTGATAAAGTATGAGCAAAAGAGAGCAAGCCTTTTGATTTTGTGTTCTACCTTTTTGTATATGATATGATTCTCTTTCAACTTTCTTATCATAAATGAGAACCTATATTTTTTCAAAGAAGAGGAATCTAGATCATAAGTGTTTTCAATGGCAACTGTGGTACTCTTTAGTATGATTATATTCTAAAGAATAAGCATATACTATATATATATAAGAAATCCTGTCAATATGGAAAGATAAGTATATACTTTTTTGAGAAAAAGGTGATAGCAGATAATAAGTGTTAAGTGTATACTCATAGTAGTAAGTAAGATCTACCATTCAAAAAAAAAATAAACCTAGATGTTGATTGATTGCTCTTTAACATGCATTATTTGAAGCATCAGAGATTCAGAATTCTCCTATCAATTTTTGGTTGCAATTTATATGGAACTATATATATTCAACATTACTTTGTTATTATCATCATATTTGGCTCTGTGTCTTGGAAGGTTAACCAAGTTTTGTCAAGAAGAGGTGCTTTTGTTGCTATTGTTACAATTTAAAATTTAAAATTGCTTGTAATATTTTGTTTAATTAGCAATTTTTTCTAACTTGGATGAAACCAAGCTTACCATGCTTTTGGTTTTGTGCTTGTCTTTTTATTGAGTTTAATCTTTATCAAATTACTACCAACCACCACTTTTATCTTGATTTGTTATCTATATACAGCTAATAAGACATGAACACTTGACCTAACTTTTCCTATTGTTAAACTTGTCCATATGCATTTTTTTCTCTGTTTCTATCCTTTTCTCTATGACCAAAACGGAAATTTTTAAAAGGACTGTTTTAGCAAATGATATAAAGATGTGATATCAATTTTATAGTTAATAAGAGAGCATCAAACAAAGCAAACATATATACCTCTTGAAAGATCCAAGTCATTGCTTTGTTTACTTTTGCAAGAATATACAATTTGATCATGTTTCAGTAATATTCCTTTCCACAAATCTGGGACCTCTTTTGGATGGAACATAGTGATCATGATTGTGTCTTTTCATACCCTTGAAAAACCAAAATCAAACCTTGGTGGATGTGTTAGGTCATTTACTCATTCACTCACTCAAGTTTCAAAAGGAGAATTGTTTCTACCCACAAAAAGTGTTCTTAGTTTGAGTAGACAATTTCACTTGTGATGGTATAAAATACTCCTTTGTTTAGTATAAATATTTATTTTATTATTTCTATAAAATAATTTATTTGACACAATATCTAGGTTTTTTTTTAAATTCTATATATTTAAATCTTCATTAAAAGCTTTCATCATGAACCTACACCTTACCACCAGTTTGGATGGAGAGTAGAGAAAGTAAGGGGAGGTGAAAAATAGAAGGGAATGTAATGGAATAGAAAAAAAGATTAATATATTTAATCTTTTTTGTGTTTGGATGATTAATGAGGGAAAATAAATTTAACTTTTCTTTTCATTTTATTTCTTGTTTGGTTGACTAAAATTTAGAAGGTTAATGAGAAATTCGGTGGTTATTGTAAAATTGTGATAAAAAACTTGTTTGAGAATTATATAGGTAAGATATAATGTTAGACATTTGTGTTATTTTTTTAAATATATTTGCAATAAAATTTATTTCCATCCGTTAGATCTCAGGAAAACCGATTCTATTAATTACAATCATACAAGGTTAAACCTTTCACTTTCTATATCTTTATCTCTGACATATTTTTATCAACTAAACACAATTTGACGAAAAATTTTCTTTTATTTTCATTCCTTCCCTTCCTCTACTCTCCATCCAAACAAGGTGTTAGTTTCTAGCTTGGAATCTATTTTAATTAAATATAATTTAATAAAAGGAGGATCATAAGATGCATTTTCTTGTTTGTCTTTTGCCAGTCTTTTCAAATTATTGATCATTTAATATTTGTTTCTTGTCCTGTATATAGCCAACTTTATTTGGATGAATCACTTCATATAAATATAATGAGCAAAGCTAGGATGTAATGTGCTCACCATGAGGTTTTAGTGAGCACATCACACCCTAACTTTGCTCTTTATATAATATGTGTCTCAATATATAATATTTATATAATTTTACAATATGTGTCTCTTGTAATAATATATGTGTTTGAATTCTTGTAAAGATGAGGTCATAGATTTTGATTTTAGAACAGACAACACTAAGGGCACAAAGCTTATCTTGAACCTTTTCATAAAGCTAGTGGTTGTACATTAAGCATTACTATTAGGCTATCTGAATTATATATCTAATTAAGGAGATATTATTTGAGGTCAAAATTACCTTTTTCAGGTAAAATTCATGTCACTCTTAATTATGTAATTAAGGAGATATTATTTAAGGTCAAAATCATTTTTTTTTCAGGTAAAATTCATGTCACTCTGCATGGGAGCTGGGAGTCTCCAATGGACATCAAATTAAATTTGGTCTGATGTTCAATTGCATCAAGATTCATGTGAAAATAAAAATTATAAACCGACTTGTGAATCTAAACTGAATCTCGATCTGAATTGAACGACTTAATTAGACTATACATTGGGCCGAATTTGATCTGATGCTCATCGGACCCCTTTGTTCTCCACTCTCCATATCCAAATTCATATCACCTTAAGGTAACATAAATTTTGAGTTTGTATCAAGAACATCCAATAATCTGCATGCTCTGGCACAAACATTAAAGGGGCTCCGAGCATTTTATCGCAGGCCGGATTACCGGAATTTTGATCGGATGGTCCGAATCCAAATTTGAACATTTTGTTACCTCACAGGATATGAATTCTTACATGTGGGCTGGAAATTCTTGGCAACAAGTCCATCCGTCCATCCATCTCCATAATTTGAACGATCATAAATGAAATAGAAAGAGTTTTTGGATTTTGAAAAGATAAACTCATACTATCTATAATAATGACCGTTCTGATTATAGATGGATAGACAGATAGACCATGTAAGTAGGAAATTTGATTCCTTCCTACATATCCTCTGTTCATATTTCAACTCACCTCAATCACATTGGAATTTTTATTTTTACTTTTATTTTTGTTTTTTATTTTATTTTTGGAGATAGAAATGGTGAGAGATAATGACAGTTATTTATTGAAAGAAGCAGAAATAAGCAAAACACAAACAGTAGGTAGGTTATCAGCAAAAGGGAAAGATGACCTTATTGGATTAATTAGGCGACCTACCTCTTCATGATTTGATATCAATAACAAACAGAAAGCAGTGTTTGTTTTACGCACTAAAGTTGAGAGGTGATTAGATTATATTAGATTAGATTAGATTCTTTTTTTTTTTATTTGGTGGTACATCAATTTTTGCACTTAGGCCCACAATCTTCTATCATTTTCCTCAGGCTACTACCAGGCCCAACTTCTTTCATAGGCCACCTATCAATCCAAACTTCAAATAAATGCCACTTGTTTAAAATTTGACGTTTCACATGAATTTATTTCTAGGGAGATGTTATTTCACTGTCCAGTGGGCCCACTTGACTTAAATCTTTGTACAAAGACAATGACACATACCAATGTCTCTATTTGAAAGATATGATGCCCTGATACAGAGGCAAGTATTTTTTTTTATTGTATATAATTTAATTAGGTCTAGAGGATTAAGCTTAGAGCAAAATATTTAGGGGTGTCAATGGGTACGATGCAGTTACGGTGGAAACATTTTCATATCCATACTCACTAATAATGACTTTATCCATACCATACTCTTACCCATTAAAATTTAACCTTACCCTACCCTACCCTTACCTGCTAAAATTATCGGGTAACGAAACAGTAACAGGTGAATAACAAACAAATAATACTACTATAGTAATTAGTTTTATTATATTTTACAAATAAAACATCAAAACTCATTTATTTCGCACATATGCAATGATATTACTAATAAAAATAAAAATAAAAATAAATATGCAATCAATTTCAACTAAATTGTATTTTTTTATAAAACAAGAGAATTCAAAAATAAAAATATATCTTCTGACAAATTTAATTATTTAATTAAAAAAACAAGACATACAAATAAAAATAATATGCTTAATATTTTTCTTATAACAAAAATAATACACTAAATAACAAAAGTACTCACTAATTATTGCTCAATTATTATCATATTTTTATATTTTATATAATTACCCTATAGAGTAACGGGTACGGAATAGCCTTTACTCGTACCCTTACCCATTTAGCTAACGAAAAAAAAATCCTTACCCATACTCATACCCAATAAACTAATAAAAAAAAGCCTTATCCATACCCAACTTATCAAATACGGTACGGGTCAAATAAACAGCTAAAAGGGTGCCATTGACACCCCTAGAAACACCCTATATGTTTTTTTATTTTATTTTATTGAAGATGTATTAAGTTTTGAGGATGTTTATATAATTGTTTTACATTTTTTTTTGTAAGAAAATAAAATAAATGGAAAACCTAAAAAAGAGAGGTGTTAAACCGTGCATTTATCCATTAAAATGATCCTCTTTTACCGGTAATCATTACAAGAACATGAGAACTCAAATTCTCTGTCTCTACAGAAATTTCATGCTCCCTCAATCACTGCGTATGGAGCCAGTCACTGCTCATTTTTGAACTAAGGTTCCATCTCAGACCCACATGCAGTGACTCTGGAAGCAGAAAATTTATGTTCCCAAGGAAGCAGAGGATTCGGTTCCAGAACATGAACCTCCTCTAAAATAATGAAACCGACTCCAATCTTGCATGGCAATATCCCGCGTATAAACGTTCGATATGATTTCAATGGCATGATGACAATCAGCACAAACCCTCAAGTTCTTCACAACCCTAATAGATGCACCTTTTACCGATCTCAACAAGCCATGTAACCTTCACACTCAGTCTCTTAGACATTTCATTGAGCATGTGCGTCCTGGGTTCTTTCTCACACCTCCACTTAGCATTTCTTTTCTTAGCTTGTGGACCTGGCTCCACTGGCCAACGGCTGCGTAGAGATTGGAAAGAAGTACATAGTCTCCACTGTGCCCCGGGTCTACCTCAACCAACCGGGCCCAGGCTGTCAGGCCCATTTCAAGTTTCTTGTGCATTGTACATGTGCCAAGTAAGGTTCTCCATACCACGGCACTGGGTTCAATTGGCATTTTCAAAATGTAATTGTATGCTTCTATGACCTTGCCGGATCGCCCCAACAAATCAACCATGCAACCAAAGTGTTCGATCTGTGGTTTTATGTTGTACTTGGTTTCCATTTGGTCGAAATACATAAAACCGTCATCTACCAACCCGCAATGACTACATGCATACAGAACCCCAATCATGGTAATATCGGTCGGTACCAACTTCTCCCTCTCCATTTGGGCAAACAACTCGAGTGCTTGTTTGCCGTACCCATTTACTGCCAAACCGACAATTAAAGAATTCCATGAAACAACATTTCTATATCTTCCCATTTCATCAAACACCTTGTGGGCTTCATCGAACAACCCACATTTTGCATACAAGTCTATAAGCGCATTTCCTACATGTGAGTTTCTATTTAAGCCTGCCTTTACCAAATACACATGAACTCTTTTACCTAACGGAAGCGCACCTAGCTCGGCACAAGCGGTTAACAAACCAACCATGGTAAACCCATCAGGGTCAACCCGACCCGCAATGATCATTTCCCTATATAAGGCTAAAACCTCATTAGCTCGGCCATTTGCCGAGAACCCATTAATCATAGAATTCCATGTAACAAGGGTTCTCTCAGTAATTCCCTCGAACACCTTGTGAGCGCTCTCGAGACTACCACACGAACAGTAAAAATGTACCAAGGCATTTTGCACAAAGACCAGTCTTTCCATCCCAAGTCTTATCACCTTTCCTTGCACCACCTCCCCATCTCTCAACGACATGAGCTTGGCGCACGCCTTTAACAGAATAGGATACGTGTGCATGTCGGGTGAAACCCCAGCATGGAGCATCTTTCGATGGATATCAAGAGCAGGAGCAGGGTGCGCACTCTCTGCATAGAGTCGGATCATGGTGTTACATATGAACACTGTGGGGTGTGTTGACTGGGAGAAAATGGCGTGAACGTAGCGAAGCGGAGATGGAGAGAGGGAGGCTAAGGAGAAGATTAGGTGCCTGGCGAGAAGAGGGTGGGAAATGGGTATGCACGTGCGTAGCGCATGCGCGTGTATCTGCTTGAAAATGGAGAGGGATTTGGTGCATGTTTGGAGAAGAGAGATGCAATGGCGGAGAGAAGAGGGTTCGGAGCAATAATGCACGCTAGGTGTTTGTTGATTTGCTTGCATTGAATTGCGCCATTACCTTGTGCTGTGCACGGGCAACACTGTTTTTCGTGGATCTTTTACATGTATGCCATGGAATAGTTTGAAATTAATATTTGTTGTGAGAAAATTCAGATTTACAAATTAGCCCTCCGAAAATGTAAGTGATGGAATCGTTGCTAACAATAAGTAGCAGTATTCAGTGGCACGCCTGCATTTTTAAAAAAATGACATGTCATTTTCGATACAAACCAGGAGTTTAAAGTTCATATCAATGTGGCACATCAAGTTCCTGTGACACGCAGACTGAATCTGCGTGTTGCTAGATTTTGAGATTTTTAAATTTCCAAGCAACTTTTTTTTTAATTTTAATTGTTTAAAATGCTACAAATAAAAATTGTCTACCTAAATATTTTGATATCAATATCAGATTTAAAAGATTGCACCTATCATATGCATGTGTTTGCAATAAATTTGGCTCAATGTGTAGCTTGTACTCAAGGAACTATTCAATTTTGTCCCAATTTAGTTGATTAATTAATGTAGGGATCCGGATCCTATCTTGTCCCTTGAATTTTTCCTTTGCAATTATGGCACATTAATTGTCCCCTTCCTGTCCAGTCAATATTGTCAGCCTGTTAATTAATAACCTAATTTATGAACCAATCTTTTCTTCTTCTTTTTTTTGACAAAATTCACTATTTGAAGGAAAAATGAAGGATTTTTTTTAAAATAGAAAAAAAACAAATCAATTTAAACTAAAGAAACATCAAGGTGTTTTATTTCTGAAAAATATCTTCACCGAAGCAGTGCTACGGTGGAGGGTGAAAAAATATTATAAGACCCTCCAACAAGTGTTTGTTCAACATAATGCCTTTAAAGTAACTCAAATTTTGCATTTGAAATTCACTCCATCATAATTCAGACTAATTCAGATCCTAATTGGAATTCAAATTTTAAATTACTTTAGGAAATCTGAATTCACCTTCCTTTTTGATGATTCTCTTAGGAAAAAATAAATGATAGATAGAATTCCATTAGCCATTGAAGTAGTGGTGTAAACGGTCGGATACGGATTACATAGTGGTCTTACTGTATATCTGATCTGTAATCATTATAATTTTTTGGATACGGATATGGATCGGATATTAAACGTTGTGGATACAGATCGGATATCGGACGGATACGGATATTTTTCATAATTAGCTTGTTGGTTACAAAACATCTATTATATATATTATTAAAATATTAGTCACTAATTATGTTATAGTATTATATTGTTCATCAAAATATATATCTATATGTAATTTAATAAATTATTGGTACAATGTGCAATTTAATAAATCAATTTGAGAACATATAACACATTTGTTGTGGTTTAAAAATATAAACGGTCGAATACAGATAGTTAAAAGTCTTACCATATCCTTATCGGTTATAATTTTTTGAATACGGATAGTCTCAGATACAGATATAGATCAAATAATTTAGGTAATTTTCCGAATTTGAATCCGGATAAATTCGGATAATATCCGATCCGTTTACACCCCTACATACTACATTAAAGACTTCTACTACGAAAAAGAAATTAGTTATTTGATGATTCATTCACAAACTTTTATTGGGCTGGACAGGCCCACTCTCAATTTGAGCCCATGTACAATTTAATATAAGATTCTATTTTAGACATGCTTTGTATTATTCGCATATATCATGTCTACAAACAAATATGATCAGATTTGGTATGTCTCATATTGCACATCCAATAATGTAAAATTTTGATGGTTTGAAATTAACACTACTTGATACATTCATCAAACAATACTTAAATTGTATGAACACATTTAATAGTTAGGCTATCTATATATTTAATAACATACCTACAAAGTTATTTTTTGTTTATGTTAATTTTTTCTAATAATCAGGAACAAATCAATGTCATCCTCTAAGTTTGACATGATGCAGTTATTCATATTTTTAGAAAATTTAGATTCAATTTCAATCAGTTGTAAATTTGGAGATAGCCGTTCATTGTCCTAAAAAAACTAGCGGTAATTATCATGTCAAAGCAAACCAATTTTCCCAAACTTAAACATCATTTAGATTTTAAAAAAAAATTATTTATAAATAAGTACTACAATTGCATATCATAAAAAAAAATCCCAACACCCCAATTAAAAAAACAACAACAACAACAACAAGAAAATCTCTTGAGTAAAGGAGTAGAGAGAGAGAGAGACATGGCCGAGGACATGGCAAAGCAACCGCATCCTAAGCCGCCTCAAGGAGCGGTATTACACGGGCGTAGCCGTGCACCCGGAGGTCCCACCGGAATGGTGATTGGAGGACTCGTCATTGTTGGTCTCATCGGATACTTCACCGTTGTATCAAAGCCCTCGAAATCCGACATTTTCAGCCCTAGTGGTGGCAAGAAAGTTGATTGATTAGTAATATCATTAAATTATTGAAGGAATCAGGTTTATGGTATGGTTTAATCATAAGCTTAAATTTTTTTTTTTTTTGTTTAGGTGACTATGAATTTATTTTTTGTGTATTTTTTTTTGCCTTTTTTGTGGAGTTAGTCGATTTCTTAATTTCATGAGGTTACATACAAGAAGGAATTTTGATGAAAATTCTGATTTTAAGTTTGTCATTTTCTGATATTATGTTAGCAATTATTATCCATGAAATGCAATAGGATGTGAAATCCCTTTTATTTTGCATGTGCATGAAATTTTATAGAGAATGTCACCATATATTTATACATATCATTTAATTTCTGTATGAACATTGTTACAATCCAGAATGTTACAAAGTATATTAAAATTGGAGCAAACTCGGATAGAATTTAATTTTATTTATCCATAAAAAGAGTACAGGATTTTCCAAATCAGCTAATGAAATTTACAATGGTGTTCACAAGTGTGTTAATGCATGGTTTTGACTATACAATTATGTAACATATTTTTCAATGTTTTAATTAATGCATCCAATGTCCGGTCTAAAAATCCTATCTGCATATAGATTCGTACAAACAGACATCAATCGTTCCGTAAATCTAAATATCCATGCAAATTTTAACGCGGATAAGACGGTTTAGAGTGTATAGAGCACATATTTCGATCTGATATCTATTTAAAAACCTTTCCCCTTAAACAAGAAGATAATAGAACATAGTAGGTTTGATAGGCATCGGACCTACTTTAAGTTCAATAAATTCTAAAAACATCCGATTTATTTTGAAATTCGTGTATCCTTACTTTAATATTCGTACACACAAATTATAAACTAGAGCACATAGTCTGAGAGATCATCAATCCTACTCCGCTTTACGAAAATAGCTGCAATAAACTTTCGGTCCACCAAAAAAGTGGTGAACCATTAATTCAGCAAATAGTGACATTGCATTGTATGAGATCAGGCCTGTTAAATTTTTATTCCTTTTTTGATATTGGATCCTGTAACTTATAGTAATTGCAAATATGTATTATCTTGAGGGGGCATAATGAGATTATTATTTTTTTAAAAAAATTTGATAGTAGTTATCAAAATTTGTGAGTGAGAATTGAACTCTTAATTTTTGAGTACAATAACTCTGAAATATTTTTCTAGCTAATTGTACTACCTCCGATGTAATGAGATTGTTGTTGAATATTTTTGTGCTCGTCTTCATATTGGATCAGCCAGGTTCCACTTTTCCGTGAGGATTTTCGTGTGGCAGGTCACTGCATAGGTTTCCTATAACCCGGCTCACTAAATTCAGTCAAGACTCAAGAGCTGGAGATCAAAAAAAACCTTTTTGGTGACCAGGCCACAAAAGACCAAGCGGCTCGCGAGTATTCCATGAGGTAACAGAATATTTCTGTTCATATGTAGACCGTCCGATCATAATCCTGGTCAGATGGACTGCACGGAACCCCTCAATATTCGTGCTGATTCTGATCGGACGGTCTCTGATCAAAACGGAAAATATTCTATTACTTCAGGTGATATGATTTTTCTGTTGCATGAGGGTGTTCCTCTCAAGTCTTCTCCAGATGGATCTGTATGGCTTTTGGTGTTGCTCCATTTGTTAGCTCAGAGCTTGTTTTTAATCCGCTACATCCGGCATGTGTTCACATATGAATTTGTGAACATTTGACCGAATTGCATTTATTTTTTCTACTTTAGGTTAAATTTTTTTTTAATTAGAAAAAAAAAAAAATGTTTCTATCCACTAACCTTTGTTCACAGATTGTCCACAGCGTTATCTACTCTCAGTTTTAATTGTCATTAGCTTCTCACGGTCCGTACCTTCTAATTATGGGTCTCATCTCCTATTTAAACTTGCCGCGCGACAGCACCTTCCTTTTTTGAATTTTATTTACGAAACTTCTCATTCCGATCAAATTTGCTCTGTAATTTTTGCGCTTTCCTTCCTTTTTCGTCTTGAGAGAACATTCAAGAGTGATCTGAGAGAGGCGAGAACCTTCAGGAGATTTTCTTCCTCTTTCCACGATTTTCTTCCTCTTTCCGCGATTTTCTTCCTCTTTTCGCGATTTCGTTCCTCTTTCTCGACGGAACCGTCAGGAGTGGATTTCGATTGGATAGAAGTTGTCAGGGTTGAAGAACATGGCGAAATTTAAATCTAGTGAGTTATTTCTTTATTTCTATTGAATTTATTGTTTGATTTGATGCAGTAACAGATCTAGCATTGTTTTGAACTTTTATTTGAATTTGTTATTTGATTTGATACAGTAAGGGAAATCGTAATTATTCTTTATTTCTGTTGAATTTCGATATGGAGGAGATATGAGAAGATGATCTGAGAGAGGCGACATGGATGAGAGATGATAGAGAGGCGATATAGAGTATTGATCTGTTAATTTTACAGTATTCATCTTGTAATTTTACAGTATTCATATTATAATTTTACAGTATTCATCTTGTGAAAATCTGGAGAAAAGAGATGATAGAGAGGTGATATGGATTATTGATCTTGTAAATTTATAGGATATGACACATTAAATTTGTACTGGTAGTTTCAAAGTTTCCGGATGTTTGAAAATTTTAATTACATTTTTTGTAAGATGTGTTATATAAGTTACAGCATTGAGTTAGTAATTTTATAGGATTGACTCAACTCAAATGAAAGTTTTTTTTGATGTTTGAAAATGATAATTACGTTTTTATATTATTTGTTACATAAGTTACATCATCGAGTTAGTAATTTTACAGGATTGACGCAAGTCTAATAACTTGAAATATTCTATAAGTTTTTGTGGAATGCTCTAGAAGTTTTTGTAAAATTGTCATTAATCGCAAATAACTGGCATTAACCCCAAATAACTTCCATTAACTGTTAGTAAGAAAAGTACAATTAGTTTGCCAAGTGGTTTTGCACGAAGTACATTTAGTATACCAAATTGGCCAAGTTGCAAACTGTTAATGAAAGTTTATGGATGTTTAAAAAATTTTATTACATTTTTTATAAAATTGTTTTTATAAGTTACAGCATTGAATTATTAAATTTACAGAATTTGTACAGATTAAATGATAATTTTTTTATAAACAAATGATGAACAATTAGACACTTTCAAAAAACAAAAACAAAAAATACAACAAGTGCACGTTTCATTGAATAAGCATAGAGTTTAAACTTTCATTGAATAAGCTAATCTCAATATCCTTGTACAAATTTGCAAGGAAGAGCATATTTGACTGTAAACTAGCTGTCTACACAAAACCACACTAGTTTAACTTACTACTATATTAGAGCATCATATCAATTTTATACAAAATAGTTATCTTCCTCTCTAAATATCTACTTCTCAGTCATCATCTTCAATCTCTATCACTGGAATTTCCTGTCCAATATTGAAACATAGATATAATGAACAACAACATATTCATATTCTTGTCAGTTTTCATTTCTAAAATTCATTTTTCCGGTTAGATTACATTAATAAGTAGGCCATCAGATGTTTTAATCAACGGTAGGATTATGCGCTTGTAATCCGATAGAGCAGAATTAAGATAACTAAATATATATTTTATATACTGAAAGTTAGTAGTACTCATATAGAGTCATCAAATATCTCATATTTTGCATGACTTTTTGGAAAATCTGAACCGTTGCAATATGTTATTGCACGAATCTCAAAGCTCAAATAAATTAAGTTTCAGATAGGCACTGGACACATCGGTAACGCAAAATATGAGATATCTCAGAGAATACGCACTCGAATTGGCACCGGACACATGAGTCACGGAAGGCTCCTCTCAACTCTTCTTCGGAGAAATCTATATGGCATTTGGTGTTGCTTCCTTTTGTTAGCTCAGAAGTCGGAACTTATTTTTGATCCGCTACATCTGACATGTTTTCAAGCAGAATTAATTCAAAACGATGATGTTGTTCCATATAGCACAGATGGCCGAATTGCATTTCTTTTGCTGGTTAGATTAAGTTTTTTTTTTTTTTTTTTTTTAAAAAGAAGAAGTGAATGTTCCAAAATAAGCATAGAATTTAAACTTACATAAAAATCTAAATTTTAAATTCTGCTAGCTAATCACATTAACCTTAAAATAATTTGTCAATGAAGGGAATATTAGACTGTAAACTAGCTGTCTACTCAAATACGCCCTCAGGTACTTTCTACCAGGTTAAGCATCCCTAGTTTAACTGACTACTATATTACAGCATCATATCAATTTTATACAAAATAGTTATCTTCCTCTCAACATATCTACTTCTCACTCATCATCATCAATCTCTATCACCGGAATTTCCTGTCCAATATTGAAACATAGATATAATGAACAACACCATATTCATATTCTTGTCAGATTTCATTTCTAAAATTCAATTTTTTGGGTTAGATTAAGTTGATAAGTAGGCCATGAGATGCTTTAATTCAATGAACTGACAATTTCTTTCAACAGTTCTTCTCACCAAACTCAGCGGTCCGTATCCGCAAGTATAAATTTTGTTCTATAAATTTTCTGGTCTGTATTGACATAACCTAATTAACCATAGTGCAATAAACCTAGCAAATAATGCACTGTGTAAAGTAAACTACAACCAAAAGTACCTAGTTATAGTGCACTGGTGCTTGCACGTTATTGTGCACTGGTGCTTGCACTACTGCCTTTGATGTTTGCAAGTTCTTTCTTTAATTTCAAAATTTCAAGCCCGTATGTGCGTAGCTTATTTTTTAATTCGTCAGAAGCCTCAGTGAACTTTTGATGCATGATCTTGTGTTTCTTGTCTAATAATACACATTTCTTTTTGTACTCATCAAGCTTTTCTTGTGTCGAACGGTATCTACTCTGACAGTTTGTGAGCTCTGTCTCGTATCTCAATTTATCCTGTTCCATATAAGATTTTAACAACAAATTATAATATATATATGTCAGATGGTAGCTCACGAATTGTGCATCTAATTGCTAACGAGATATAGAGAATCTTTTCCGATCTTATTTTTGTTGTTTCATACAAATGGGAAACGAGTGAAGGACTTGCTTATCTAACCAATAAAAGTAGAAGTGAGGCTAAGGTACTATGCATAGCGCATATTGATATGTACTATGGATCAATATTTTCATTTTCAAAGTCCAAACAATCGATCTGAACAGTCCAACATGATCTCCATTTGAAAATGTACTTGTGAATCAAATTTTACTTTTTTACTATTATTTTAGATAGGTACAAAATCACTTGATGTAAAGATTTTATATCTAAAAAAAATAATACAAAATATTCTAAAAAATACAAAATTTAATCTGCAAGTACATTTTCATAAGAAAATCATGTTGAACGGTTCAGATCGACTATTTGGACTTTGAAAACAAAAACATTGATCCATAGTATGGACCAATCCGCACTATGCATAGTACCATAGCCTCACTCAAAGTAGAATATAATATCTTCAAATGTATGGTACAGGTTAACGCACAAAGGTTGGGCATTAACTCTAAATGGTTTTAGGTACCTATTATAACATTCAGTTGAACATGCAAATCACAAAAATAAAAAATGTATAGACTAACACTTACATCTAGCATTTTTGCTTCCATGGAAGAAATTCTTGCTGCCAGTTCATCTCTTTCCATTTTAGCATTCAATACCTGTCAAAATACAAATCCTCAATAAGCAATGACCAAAATTTTGGCTTGATACCGACAAGTTATAGAAAAACAACATGTATTGGACATAATCTATTTGTAGCATTTGACTTTTTTGCCTGTTTGTGTAATTATTTTCAGAAGTCATCCTCAATCAAAAATTGACAACTTGTGTTAAACTGATGCATGATTCAACATAATTGCATAATTGAATGTAAAGGCTAAATTTTTTTAGTTAGAGAAGTGCAATTAACTGGGCTTAATTTGCATGTAAATATCCTATTACAAAGACATTAAAAGAAGTTAATTACCATTCGATCAGAAGTTTGCCTAAGAATTTCACCCTCATTTATTTCCAAGCGCATCTTTTCATTTGTACACCTCAAAGCATCCTTTTCTTTCGTAATTGCGACAAGCTGACACTGCAAATCCTATAAATAGACAGTTTTAATTATTACCTATTTATATTGTTATCCTTGATGCTGTGCATTTATTCATACAGTAAGCATTTAATGGCAGTGATATTTGCCATGAGACATGAAAAATATAATTTATAATGATACTTACATCACGTATCTTGGATTCCAGGGCAGTGATATTTGCCATGAGGTTGTCTTTCTCTGTTTTTAATTGTGAAATCTAAACACAAATAAAAGAGCAAAGATTTATCTGAGGACGATGCTCATCAAACAAGCAAGAACCATAATTCGGTCTTAGATACTCTCTAGATAACATGTGCTATTTGAGTGCTGTTTGATGTCTTTTCTGTTCATTTACTTCAGTTTTTCACTTCTTCAATAACAAAATTTTGTTTTTGAGGACAAACAATGCTAATTTTATAGTTAAATTGAGGGTAACTGACAGTAATCGGTAATTGATTGGGCTTAATTCATAGTTAAGTGTCTAATAAAAATGAAAAGAAGTAAAGTAAATTACCATGTGATCAGAATTCCTTCTAAGTTTTTCCGCCTCGTTTAATTTCAAGCACAACTTTTCCTTTGTACCCATCAAAGAATCCTTTTCTTTTGTCACGGTGACCATCTGAGGTTCCAAATCCTATAAAACCAGTATATTTTCTTCTAGTAAAATTTAAACCATCAACTTGAATACAGCATGGTAAGTTCAGGGAGTGCAGCTTGTACTAAAAATAACAGTAGTAATATTTGCCAATTTGCAAGTTAAAAAAAGAAGGATATGAAAGTATAATTCAGTAATGACACTTACATCATATATCTTGGCTTCAAGAGCAGTGATCTTTGCCATGAGGTTGCCTTTCTCCCTTTCTAATTGTGATATCTAAGAACAAAGAAAGAGCAAAGATTGATTTGAACATGATGATCATCAAACAAGCAAGAACCATATTTCGGGCTTCGGGCTTTGATACCGTCTAGGTATTATAATACTACCATACGCTCAAGATGAGCTATTTGATGTCTTTGCTGTTCATTTACTTCTTTTGTGTCCGTTATGCCTCCAATTCTAAAAAAACATTTGAAAAAATTAAGATATGAAAGTATAAATCAGTAATGATACTTACATCACATATCTTGGCTTCAAGGGCAGTGATATTTGCAATGAGGTTGTCTTTCTCCATTGTTAATTGAGATATCTAAATACAAAGAAAGAGCAGAGATTTATTTGAAGATGATCTTTAAATAAGCAAGAAACATAATTCAGGCTCTGATACCACATGCTATTTAAGTGCTGTTTGATGTCTTTGCCGTTCATTCTTTTGAGCGAAACAGATTTGAAGGCACAAAGCCATTGGAGATTTCATGAAGCAGCTTTTGGAAAGTAAGAGACCATTTCAAATCCAAGGGTTACTGATTTAGATATAACTTATTTTCACAAGCGAATGAGTGGAAAGGAAGTATGATCACCATGTCATCAGAACTCTTCTTTAGAAGCTTATTTTCTTCTCTGCAAGCCTCCAGTTTAAGTTCGGCCTAAACAAACATCATTACATGAAGAAGAAAGTGTTTATTTTTTTTATAAAGTTGGGTAAATAAACCAATATCGTTGAAACCATGGATCAAAAGAAGTCTTTATAGGAGAAAATATTTTAAATGTACAAAAAAATCCCAATCTCAAATTATAAATACTCCCCTATGCATTATGCAAAATAACCCAAACCTGAAAGACATTTTTCAGAAAACATGAGGTGCTACTATTAATTTTAAACATCAACTTATTCACATTAAAATACCTCTGACAAATTTTTTGATAATCTCTGAATCTCCTTGTCAGATATCTTTGTTTGCTCAGTTACTTGAATAATTGTCCTTTCCTTTGATAGGCACATTGATTTTTGCGCTTCTGCTTCTAGAAGGGCGTTGGTAAGTTGCTGTATTTATACAATAAATATTTATAAAGGGGTAGGATCCATCGTAGACAATCATCAAAAGCAAAGTTAAAATAAGAAATCCAACACTTTAGACAATATCTACATGGTACATACATCATAGCTATAGACAATAATGAGATTTGGTGCATATTTAACTTCACAGAACTACCACTAAGATAAGTTTAATTATCCTTGATTTCTAATTAGACCACACTCAAATCACAGGAAATTTGAAAGATGTAATATCTATATGTCCAAAAACATACTTATAAAGTTCAATTTTAATTTTCAAGCTTTTTTGAATCGATTTGAGAAATATTGTCAAGACTATCAAATAATTTTATCATAAGATCATCCTGTCCTTTTAAAAGGTTTACTGAGTCCTTTTTTTGGAACAGTAGCACCTCAATTCAGATTACCAAACCGACCTTGCAAGTTTGAAATGTAAGAATTGCATTTGCAGTTTTGGACATCAAGCAATTTAAAGTGGTCACATCCTCAACCATATGAAATGTAAGAAATACTTGAGAGTGAAAAAAATAATAGGTTCAATAGTACCATTTCCAGTTCTTCCTTTTCTTTTTGTGACGACTCACAACAAGATTCCAAACTTTGAATCGAAGATTCTGCCACTTTTAGCTTCTGTGCCTGCAACACAAAAGAACTTTTAGCAAAAGAGAATAATTTATGTACAAATTAGGAAACTACAAGCATAGACCAAGAATCACCGTCCAATCCAATGCACAGTACTACCAGTTCTTGGAGGATATCAGTATGTACTCTGATACGGTATAACTGGTAAAGACTCGTTTGAATGATCTAGAATCTTTAGTCTAAATGATTTTCTACCTATCTACAAAAATAGTAAAATGATCCTAAATTATGTAAATTTTGATCTACTAGTATATTTTCATATGGGGATCGTGTTGAAATCGATTGTTTGAACTTTGAAAATATAGATATTGATCCATAGTACAGACCACTATGTGCTATGCATAGTACTGTAGCCTCACTCAGATAACTATATACCTTGTTTGCAACCTCATGCTTCAATGATTCTATTTCTGATTCTGTTGAACTCATAATCTTAGAAAGTTCCTCAAGCTCAGAAGTCGCAATATCAAGCCGAGTGAGTGCCTCTTCTTTTTCTGCTATAGTGTTCATCAGAGTCTCCTCCAACGAAGCAAGCTCTCTCTCCATTTCAACTGCATGCATCTCAAGGTTCTGGTACTCCCTCTGTAAGCATAAAGGGATCACAATATGTAGGGATTAAGGACATTCAATGCCTCATTTTCATTATATTCAAAATATGCAAACAAGCTCTTATACTCATTCTTCACCTTCTTTCAAAATTAATAGAGCTGAATAGAAAGGTCACTTGGATACAATCTGAAGAAACTATGAGAAGGCTCGAATTCAAATTTCCCATGATTCTCAGGAACATATTATATTTAAGGTTTAGAAGGGGTACCAGTGTAAGTATAGTAAATGATGCAAAGAGTTAAATAACATTAAAATTTACACAAGTTTCAATCCAATTACAGAATGGCCAACATGCAAAGAGTTAAATATCTTTATTCCGGTTGTAGTCCCAAATCAAAGTTCATATTTTGATCCTAACACCAACATATACTCATTTTGTCAATACCATCATATTTCCATCCATAAACAAATAGAAATCTTGGTCTGTGCTTTAGTGAAATGAGTCAGGTTGTAATAATTGGACTAATGTCAAAACCAGAGTGGAACTCTTCAACACTTGGGACCAACACAGAAATAGGACTAATTCAAGACCTATTTACCCTTACAATATTGTGTAGCTCTCTATGTGCTCTTTTTATTTTTGCTTCTATTTTTTTTGGGGGGGGGTTGGGAGCAGAGAAGAGAGAGAGTACAGTGAGCTTTGATTCGTGCTTTGATTCTTGCTTCCTGATATCACGTTCCAGAAGTGCCCTTTTGTTAGTCAGCTCCTTTATTTCTTTTGTGGCCTGCGCTTTCTCACCCTAAAAATAGACTCAAATTTAGAATGCCGCCTATTTTTTTGATTCAACTTTAATAAAATTCTGATGTCAATAAAATACAGGCTGTTGAGATCAGTAATGCACCAATTAAACCACATTAAACCTCAAGAGAAAACATATTGGGTTATTAGCCTCAATAGTGCTTAAACATCAACACAAAAGAAATGAATTGTCACAACTTTCAGATTTTATAAACCAAATATCACCATATGCGCAGGTAACACAGTGAATTTCTCCAATTTACAGCTAACACCATAATTTTCCTTTTTTATCTTATCTGCAGCTGAAACCAAAACCACTAATTCCAAGTTTTGACTCCAATTCTTCGAGGAAGAACAAATCACTCCATAACTTGTTATCTAAAGAACCTACCACCAAAACTGCTGTTTGCTTGATTCTAGTTTTATTTAGTACACCAATAATATTAGACAGAACAAACAGCTAATTTGTTGGATATACCTTGCAAAAAAACCAAACCTGAGAAAACTAAAGAACACAAGAAAATAGTAACGTCACCTCAAGTTTAATTTTCTCATGTATGGAGGTCTTGAGCTTAGCTTCTGTATCCTTGAGTTTGGTCTTTGTACGGTCCAGTTCTTTCCTTAGAGACTCAATTTCTCGTATGAGAGAAGAGGATGAAAGAGTTGCAATCTCATTTTGCATCATAACCAGCTGAGTACACAATTCTTCTTTCTCTAATTCGTGCTGCTCTTTCATCTCCTGTCAGCATTTTCTTAAACAATTAGCAATAAAGTACATAACTTGTATGCCCGAAATTGGGATTCCATACAATCCTCTTAAGCAAGGGAGTCTCACAAAAAGTGACTAAAACAACCTTCTTCACCGTAGATTTGGAATTAAACTGCCACAAAAAAGGGGAGCTACATAGAGGATACTGTGTTTTTTAGGCTATGCATGGCATTTCTATATTTCTTCATAATGCAAAGGTGATCTTTATCTCTTTGAGGGTTGTACATGATACATTTATGTGAAACTGCCTCCTAGACTAAATTATACAATAAAGAATATATAAAATGATAATCAACCAGGTTGTGCAAGTCTGGTTGCAAAATTTCAAGAAAGAGGTGGATCTTCAATACCAAATACAAAGAAATTCTTTTACAATAACAAAAAAAGAAATGAATTTTTAACAAAAGAAAACAAAGCTTACATCGAAGGTCTTCTCACGGTCTTTTATATCACACTTTAACTTTTCCATTTCACACTGACAATCAATCAACTGACCTTTCAAGAGGCTCTACAATTGACAGAACAAAATATGAAATCATTAATAATGTATATAGCATACAGTCAAACAACCTGACGAGGTAGATCTTCACAAAAAATATCAACGGACGTATTTACTACGAAATACAAAGAAATTATTCTAACAACAACAAAAAAATGAATTTTGAACAAAAGAAAACAAAGCTTACAGCCATGGTCTTCTCACGGATATTTATATCACACTTTAAATTTTCAATTTCACTTTGACTATCACTCAACTGACCTTCCAAAAGGCTCTGCAATTGACAGAAACAAAATATCTTTTTTTTTAAAACCTTCGCAAAGGCACAGAAACAAAATATCAAATCATAACAATGTATATAGCATACAGTCAAACAACCAGACGACATAGATTGTCACAACAAAATAGCAAGGAGAGACATCTTTAATACCAAATACAAAGAAATTCTTCTAACAATAAAAAAATGAATTTTTAACAAAAGAAAACAAAGCTTACAGCTATGATCTTCTCACAGCTATTTATATCACATTTCAACTTTTCATTTTCACTTTGACAATCAATCAACTGACCTTCCAAGAGGCTCTGCAATTGACAGAAAGGAAATATCAGATAAAATGGAAAATAGACATCTCTATATGAAATAAGGTTTGGGTCTAGTTGGGTTCTAGGTTAGTTTTTAGAGATGGTAAAACCAGACCAAACAAAACTACAAAAATGTGCCTGAAGATGCACAATGATAGAGCCTACACCAACCAAAAGGTATTACTTGATCCACCGCATATTGAGAAAAAACCAACCAACCCATAGACCACAACAGTAGATTAATTTTATTTGGAACTGAAATGGTAAAAAATTATGACAGTAATGTTACCTTCACAAAATTAAGGTCCTTAGCTTTTCCGGACAATTGTATAGTTAGCATGTCGGATTCACTTAGAGACTCAATTTCGCGCATGAGAGAAGAGGATGAAAGAACTGTAATCTCATTTTGCATCAGCACCAGCTTTTTACACAATTCTTCTTTCTCTAATTGGTGTTGTTCTTTCATCTCCTGTTACCATTTTCTTAAACAATTAGAGATAGGAAATAAATAACTTGTATGCCCTTAAAAATCACCAATAATTTCAATACAAGAAGCATTTTATAAAATCCTCTTAATCAAGAGTCTCACAAAAAGTGACGAAAGATGTGGAAATAAACAACCACAAAAAAGGGAGCTACATAGAGGATACTCTGTTCTTTTTACGCTATGCATGACATTTCTATTTATTATTTCATCATAATTCAAAGGTGATCTTTATCTCCCTTTCAGGGGTGTACATGATATATTTATGTGAAACTGCTTCCTAGACTAAATTATACAATAAGTAATATACAAAATGATAGTTCTAAAAAAACAAATTCTGACTTTCACACTTGGGTTGCATAATTTCAAGAAAGAGGAAGTTTTTCATAAAAATAGCTAGGGGCAATTTTAATATCAAACACAGAGAAATTCTTCTAACAATAAAATAAAGAAATGAATTTTTAACAAAAGAAAACAAAGCTTACATTCATGGTCTTCTCACGATTTTTTATATCACACTTTAACTTTTCCATTTCATTTTGACAATCAATCAACTGACCTTTCAAGAGGCTCTGCAATTGATGGAAAAAAAAAATCAAATCATTAACAATTCATATTGCATATAGCATACAGTCAAACAACTGACAAAGTAGATCTTCACAAAAATAGCAAGCAGGGACATCTTTAATACCAAAGAGAAAGAAATTCTTATAATAATAAAAGAAGAAGGAAATGAATTTCTACCAAAATAAAACAAAACTTACAGCCATGGTCTTCTCACGGATATTTATATCACACTTCAAATATTCCATTTCACTTCGACAATCAATCAATTGACCTTGCAAGGGGCTCTGCAATTGACAGAAGGGAAATATCAAAAACATAGAAAAGACATCTCTATATGAATTTAGATATTATAAAACCAGACACCAACAAAACTACATAACGGTGCCTGAAGGTGCACAAATGTAGCCTACACCAATAAAAAGAAAAAAGAAATGAACTTTTAACAAACGGAAAAAAGAAAAAAAAAAACTTACATCCATGGTCTTCTCACGGCTATTTACATCACATTTCAACTTGTCAATTTCACTTTGGCAATCCTTCAACTGACCTTCCAAGTGGCTCTGCAATTGACAGAAATAAAATATCGGAAAAATGGAAAATAGACATCTCTATATGAAGTTAGAGATGGTAAAACCAGACCCAACAAAACTACATAAAGTTGCCTGTAGCCGCACAAAGATAGAGCCTACACCATATTATGCAAAATTAACCTGCTAATTTGATCCACCCCATATTGAGAAAAACCCGACCGGCCCATATTGAGTCACGACCTCAAGTGACCCATGGACTGCAAATTGACCTCAACAGTAGACTACTTTTATTTGAAACCTGAAATAGTAAATAATTATGACAGTAATATTACCTTCTCTATATTAAGGTCCTTAGCTTTTCCAGACATCTGTATAGTTAGCATCTCAGATTCACTAAGAGACTCAATTTCACGTATGAGAGAAGAGGATGAAAGAACTGCAATCTCATTCTGCATTGTCACCAACTGAGTACACAATTCTTCTTTCTCAAATTCATGTTGTTCTTTCACCTCCTGTCAGCATTTTCTTAAACAATTAGAGATAAGAAGTAAAATAACTTGTATACCCTTAAAAATCACCAATAATTGCAATACACATCCATTGCAAAACAAGAAGCATTCCATATAATCCTCTTAATCAGGGAGTCTCCCAAAAAGTGACTCAATTACCCCTTTTCCCCATAGATGTGGATATAATCTGCCATAAATAAAGGGGAGCTACATACAGGATACTCTGTGTTTTTTAGGTTCTGCATGACATTTCTATATTTCTTCATAATGCAAAGGTGATCTTTACACCTTTGAGGGTTGTAAGAGTTACATTTATGTGAAACTGCCTCCCAGACTAAATTTACAATAAAGAATACATAAAATAGCCTCTGCGAAGAATTTCAAATATATATATAAAAAATGATGAGCAAAGCTAGGGCGTGATGTGCTCACCAAGAGGGTTTGGTGAGCACAACTCCAAAAGTATATTGGATCAACTTCAAACACCGAATCCAAACGTTGAAATCCATGTACTTCATGAGTGATGCATGTAAATGCAAAATTTTGAAAGTTTTCAGTTCATTTGTTGTAAGGTCAAGCGGTCAAAGAAATGAACCTTTTATAAGTTATAAATAAGTTGTTTTATATATATTCAATTTTTATCATTTTTTTGACCGCTTGACCTTGTAGCAAATAAACTCGAAACTTTCAAAATTTTGCATGTACATGCATCACTCATATGCATCACTCATGAAGTACATGGATTTCAACGATTTGGATTCAACGTTTGAAGTCGATTCGATATGCTTTTGGAGTTGTGCTCACCAAACTCTCTTGGTGAGCACATCACACCCTAGCTTTACTCATAAAATGATAGTTCCAAAATAAAATTCAGATTTTTGCACTTGGGTGGCTGGGTTTTTAGCAATTGAGGCTTCATTGAACAGATATATCAAGTTTTTAGCTTATTTTTCCTTTTCCTCCTTTTGTTGGACATGTTTTGAACCAGGTTTGTGCAAGTTTGATTGCATAATTTCAAGAGGAAAATCACTAATCATGTATATAGCATACAGCCAAACAACCTGAAGAGGTAGATCTTCACAAAAAATAGCAAGGAGGGGCATCTTCAATATATAGATACAAAATAAATTATTCGAGCAAAAAAAAAAAAAAATGAATTTTTAACAAAAGAAAAAAATCTTACAGCCATGGTCTTCTCACTGCTATTTATAACACACTTTAACTTTTCATTTTCATTTTGACAATCTATCAACTGACCTTCCAAAATTCTCTGCATTTAACAGAAAGGAAATATCAGAAAACATGAAAAATAGATATCTCTATATGAAGTTAGAGAAGGTAAAACCAGACCCAAGAAAACTACATAAAGGTGCCTGAAGAAACACAAAGATAGGCTACACTAATCAAAAGGTCTTGTGCAAAATTAACCTGCTCATTCGATCACCCCATATTGAGAAAAACCCAACCGACTCATATCAAATCATGACCAGCAGTGGCCCAAGGACTGCAAATTGACCTCAACAGTAGACTACTATTTGGAACCTGAAATGGTAAAAAATTGTAACAGTAATAATCACCTTCTCTAAATTAAGATCCTTAGCTTTCCCAGACAATTGTATAGTGAGCATCTCAGATTCACTTAATACAGTTTTGAATTCCAAGATATCTCCATCAGCAGATGATTTGACCTCCTAAAAAGCAAAATATTCAGAACTGTCAGACAACAAACTATGAATCACATTTTAGTATACAAACCAACCAGATAGGAGTCTGTATCCTCTGAGATATCTCAAAATGCAGGGGAACCAGTATTATCATGCTTTGAGAATCATGTAGAAAAGATAAAGGGGAGCATATATGTGACGAATTTTACAAAGACATATATCTATTAGTACCTGCAGCATCTTTGACAAGGTAAAGAAATTCTGGAAAAGCTCCTCAACAAAGGAGACAAGACCATCTGTTGAGTGTTTCGATTGACCCACAAGTAACTCTACCCCTTGAACTGCTTCTAATACTTCAGCGTGGATGGGACCAACATTTTCCTGAAAAGTTATGGTAGAGCCAATTTTCAGAATAAATCATTGTTTTCTCAAGTTGTGTAGATGTTACCACATGAAAGCATACTAAAAAACCCAAAAAAAATAAGAGAATTCCACAGATCAATAAATCAAGACCACATGGTAAGTTGGTAACAACAGAGAAAATTTTCAAAATTGCATCTGCAACTATATGGGGATCTTTTTTTTTTGTATTTTATTTGCTTTCTTAATACTTATATTTGGTTGAAACCAAGCAAGGAGAATAGAGGGTATGTGCTATAGAAGAAGGTAAAAGAGAAATCATACTAGTGAGGTTTCTTCAAATGACTTTGCTAAAGAAACTTTTTCTTGAGCAATCCTAGCCTCCTCATGTGCCTTAACTACTTCTTGCTGCATCTATATCAAACAACAACAAAAATTTATTCTCACAGACTAAGGGAGCACAGAAATGCGAAAGGATATATTTGCAAATTGTAATAGAAAAGAAGCTTGAGAGCTTCCAAATCCATTAAATGAAGCTGAATCCAATCAGAGATACTAGGTACCAGAATTTTCAGTTGCTAAACTGCATAAATAAAGTAATTGATATTTTGATCATAAAAAAACAAGAAAAATAGAAAAAGGAGAGTCTCATAATCATTTACCTCTTCATACTTCTTTGTGAAAGAGTTGTTTTGCTGAGTTGCCAGCTTGAGTACGTTATCCAAATCATTCTGAGTTGATGCCTTCTCCAATTCTAGCAATTTATTCTGCACATACACAGTTATAATAGCCTATAACATTTATGCCTGGTACTATTTGTAATTTGCAAAGGGCTTCTGAGAAAGAGAGGTCAAGTTATGAATAGTTAAAATATTGGAACTATATGGAACTACTAAGTTTCCCTCCTTTTACCATCCTAATAAATCTTTGATGAGAATCATAACCTGTATTCTCTAACAATAACATGGCAAATAAAGAATGTGCTTCAAATGGTTGATATTTCAATTTGTAGAGAAACCAGCAGCTCTTTTGCAAAGCTGTACCTTTCAAGAATAAACACTAATAAGGAAGTACGACATATATCACCTGATCTTCTAATTGTTTGATAATCAAAATGGCTTCTGATTCTCTCAGTGTTAAGCTCTGAATCTTACTTCTCCCAGGAGTTCCTACTTGTTCATTAGACTTTTCACTTGAACTAGAGTATTCAATCTTCTCATTGTTTTCCTGAGAAAAACAAATAAAGCGAGCAAATAAGTCAAAATAAGAATCTACATTAAAAAAATGTACTTTTCAAGGAAGAATTCATGCATTATAACATCCTTTAACAATAACATAGCTATTACTAGTGTAAGCCATTAGATAACAATGATATATAACTAAATCAACTTTATTATTTTTTTCCTCTTTAAGTACTTTATTGTTTTGTTGCACTCTGAGATATCAGATGAAGATGATTTAGGTTAAGCAGAAGACAATTAGATTAATTGATACTATATTAATCTGAGTGCCATCAGTTGCGGCTTATCGTGTACCAATAAGTTAATAAATTGAGTTGTATTTAATTTTCTCAAACTAATAATTCACAACTGAAGATAAATTGAATCCAAAATGGCATGTATTGGATCTTAATTCAAGATTTAATTGCAAATGTACCTTAGAGTTAATCTTCCTTCGGCTGGTAACATTCAACAAAGAGAGGGCATCAGGGAAAGGAATCTCGCCTATATTTCTATTCTCGAGTTCATCCAGGAAAGACTCATCTTCTTCCATTAGTGTTTCAAAAGGGACGAGTGCTGCACCGGAGCTTGCTCTATGCAACTTTGAAGTATCCTAGGTCAACATTCAGAACCATCAAGTAAAAATTTTGCCTCTTGATATAGGGTTTTGGACTTATAATCTTCTGGGTATGGTTCCGAATGTATATCTACTGTTATATAGAACCGTATTTCATTTTTAAAATTAGCTTACCTTATTTATTTAATTTGTTTTTGGGAGCAACTGGTTGATTACCAGTACAAAATTACCAAGTACCCCAGCTGATTCAAGTATAAATGGCTGGTGGGGGTTTCACAGATGTGTTGCACTAACACAATAATTGCTTGTAAAGAATCTGAAACGACAAGTTAATCAAAATATACTAATATAGTAAACATCATCTCAAAATAAGATTAAAATTAATCGTACCTCAGCTACATCTTGTGTTGCAGAATGTGCAGGGCACCAAGTTACCCTTCTCTTCTTCTGACTCTTTAATGAAAAATAAGAAGAAATGCAGAAACATAAGAAAGAATAACATTGATTGAATAAACACCAAATAAAGACGTCAAAATTCACAAAATAATTATAGGGTCATTGCCTTAATTGAAAGGTATGTAACTGATGCAGTACATGTGAGTTTAGCATGGAAATATTGATTATAGTTGAGTACCTACTAATGAATTTTTAGCATTTACCTTTAAAGAAGGAGCAGTTTTTTCATCTCTGTCGGATAAAAGAACCAACGAGCTTAGATTTTCTATTTTTCTGGCTTGTTCAAGTAATCTCTCCTCTCTTTGTGCCTTAGCCTTTTTCTCTTCCTCCAACTCTAGAGAGATTCTCTCTTTCTCCAACTCACTCTATAAGCAAAAATTTATTTCTTCAACTGTGAGACAACTTAATTTTTTTTTTCCATCAATCTGAGCATTGTTTTTCAATTAGACTATAGGTAAAACTTCTGAAAAAAACAGTAAGTTAATTATCATACACTAATAAAAGCAGACATTAAACAAAAGGAGCAATACAAAAGTGAATACATACCAGCCTTTCCTAGTACAATACAAAACTATCAGAAATACAAAAGTAAATACAGAACAAACCTGTAGCAGGGTATTTCTTAGAGTTAGTATCTGCTCCTCCCACTCCTCATTGTGAGAGACCTAATTAGTCCAAGAAAAGTTTCTTTAGCAGGTGTGGTACTGTAAATAGATAGACATAATTGTATAACCAAAGAGAGGAAGGAGAATGTACATCTAATTTGGCTTGGAGCTCTTCTATCATTTTCTTCTGACGCTTTAGCAAAGCTGCATCTGTCACTATCTGTTGTCAATACATCAGAGAAATCATCTATTAGAAACTTTTTTTCCACCTTTGTTATTCGTCTCTCAATGTAAATTTATTTAAACCAAGAATATTGGTTCTGTAGGCTCAATTGATTAAAAGAAAAAAAAAAAAAAAGCTAACTTTGAAATTAAAGAGATCGATGAAAGATACTATGCATGAGCACACATACCTCGTTGACCTGTGCACAGTTAGTAACCCTCTTAGCTTTGCTCGCAAACTGCAAACTGCTTTTTGTCTCATCAGCATGTATCTACCATAGAGAAAAAGGTTTTATAAAAATTAACAGCACTGGTAATAAATTATGAACTTCCTACCATTATTTTTTTCTTCATCCATACCTGTGCCAGTGTGATATTGCATATGATGGCTGTGTTGGCATTCCCACCTAGAGCGGGTTGCAATATGCGTGTCAACTTACTGTCCCGGTATGGTACATGCCCCCTGTGTCACACATAATTTACCGTTAGATAAAACATGAAAAATTGATACCAATAGTGTAGAAATGAATGAAGGTAAACTAGTATCGGTACATGCCAGTAATGAAATCCAGAGTAATAACTGCCTAATGGAACTGTACAATTTTTGTGCTTATGATCTATGTTTATTGTAACATTAAAAAAAATTATATTTACCTCTGGAAAAACACCCAATATATTTCACATTTGCACATGATACACAACTTCTTTTTAAATTCATTTACCAAAAACACCCAACATTATACTGAAATATGACAAATAGACATTATAATAAAAGCTGACAATTTTGACCCCAAGCCCTAACTGTTCAAAGCACAGACAACAATAATTTCTATTAGCATTTTTTCTTTAGCAGTTGGGTTTTAATATTCATATAACCTAGAATGTATTGGGTTTAGTTGCCAATAAGATCAAGATTGGGTATCTTGTTTGCAAAATCAGTAAAACGAAAAGTGTAATTTTGAGGAAACATCTATGTTATGATAGAATTAGGAAAATGGAATACCCACTTACCCTTGGTTCTGGACCCCTTCGCTCAGTTTTTGTATGACACTACCAAGTGTCAGAAGGCTTTTGTTAATATGAGATCCCTCTTTGAGTCTCTTTCCTTCTGCACCTGTTTTTGCCACCCGCTCTGATCCCGCCAAATCAACCAAATTCTACAAGAAAAGAAAAGATTAGACAATAAATAAATATCATAACTAGAGCTTTAAAAGGAGACTATATCATGAATACTCCCAACAAAACAGGAAGTTACAGGAAATTCTTGAGATTACTTTTCACTACTTTTAGAGGAATATGCTTGAGTTTACTCCTTACAGGAATTTGCTTTATATATTTGAATATTTATTTCATCACTTATTTCCTCCCAATGAAGGAGTGAAAAGTAATCTCACAACGTTTTAATAAACTATCAGAAGGTAAGGAACACAGATATATTTCCCATTCTTTCCAAGATCAGATGGAATATTAGTTATTTGGTATGAATATGATTAATATTTTTCATACCAGAGCAGACACCCGGACTGCATCGCATGAGTCATTAAGCTCAGTATCCTCCAATTTTTCCCTGCTTTCAATTATCTGCCATAGTTTTTAAGATTTATCAGATGTACTATTTCAGTAAATGAGAAGCTGATGAGGACTAAATCACAAGACAAAAAAGGTCAAATCCTACCATTCGGAAAATAGTGTGCGATCTGCTGCTATAGAGGTTCATGTTAGTCTCTCCTATGTGCCGATGAGCTGAATAAAAAAAACACAAGGTGCAATCCGATAAAACATCAAAAAAGACTTGGAAAGAAAGTAACAGAGAATTTTCCACTCAGAATGCAAATGCAATTGCAATCTTTGTACGCTATGAATTACATGCAATTAGACATATGTTAAATATCCACTGTTATGAACTATTTTTTAGTTTCTCTCTTTTGAGATTGATCTGTTAGAGTCTTACAGAGAATGTGGAAGTGTGCTGTGATCAATTATGAACTATTATAACATATAAGATTAAATATCAAAAGAAGATTACATTCACCAAACTTCATAAGATCGAGTACTTGCTCTGGACAATTAACAATCTCTTCCTTCAAGCCAGCCACATATATGCCCCTCTTTACAAATCAAAAATATAAGAACAGAAATAGATATCAGAAAGAGTGTACTTGCATGTGGAAGAAACTGTAAAAATTCACAAGTAAAATTAAAACTAGGATATCACAAGAGTGCACCTGCCTATGAACCTAACATTAATTGTACTTTTTATATGTACTTGAATTTGCTTTACAATACTCTTTTATTAACATTACAATGGCAAATATTAACCTCTACTACAAAATAAAATAAAGCAGAATTTCTTTATATAAGTTTTTCCCAAATAATGGAGGGTTGGTTGTTCCCATAAACTTTTATTAAATTTAGGGAATGCAGAAATTCTAGGGAAAGAAACAAAAGCTGAGTTAATACGGTACAATACCTCAATATTCTCATGAATTTGGAGCTTTCTGTGCTCTGGTGCTAATAGGTCATTTATTTCCTCATTATAAATTTCCATATATGACACCCGTAGAAGAAACTCGCGATCTCCAGTCTATAGAATTAAAATAAGATTCCAATAACTTGCCAAAAATATTAAAAAGAAATTAGGGGATCTTCTATACATATAAATCTGGTACTAACTGGGAAAACTAAAACCAAGGACAATTGACACATTAACTAACATTTCTAGGATAAACATTTGTCCTTCATTCAAGGGTATTCCTATCAATTGGTAGAGTAGAATGTGAAATATGTACTTCAACAGGATTCAATTCAAAAATCCAAAATAATAAAAAAAAGTAATGGACCTCTTGAATTGTATGAAATAGGTCTTGGATAGCTAGAGGGATTATTCCTGGCTCAGCGTTAGACCCCTTCATAGTATGTGTTTTACCACTGCTGGTTTGCCCATATGCAAAAACGGTACCTGCATGTCATCATCCAAAGATAACAAATCAGAACCACAAACAGCAAAACAATGGAATGAGTAAAACATGAAAAGTATCAAATTCTATTTAATTTTCCTTTTTTCAATAAAGAAAAAAACCAAAAATTTCTCCCTCTTTTGTTTAGGGTTTAGGGTTTAAATATAGTGAAATGGAGGTATCCAACAATGCATAAACACTTCTCTCACTTTCAAAGGGGTACAAGTATCCTTTCTTGTGTTATGTAGGGCTCTACAGATATTTCACATTTCAAAGCGGGACAATTGATATTTTGAAAATGTTCAATATAGCTGAGTTTCCATCTAACCATCAAATATATTAACAACTTTAATTACCATTGAATCCTGAAACGGCTGAAGCTACAATGTCTTGAGTTCGTGCTTCATAGACGTCCTTGTTTTTGCAATTCTCGGAAAAAATTCTATCTGTTGCCAATACAAACATAATAAACCAACATCAATTCAGTTAATGAGTTAAAAGAACAACTGCAAATTACAGATATTTAAACCTTATAACTACACAAGCGAAATTGCAACAAAAAAGGAGGGAATCATTGAACAAATTATAGACAGAGAAGAGGCGAAACTGTACCAAATTCGAATTTATGGGACTGATTGGAGAGAGAAATGGAGTTGGCATTGATTTGCCACGGCACTGACTTCGATTCCTCCAGAAGAAGGGGCCTCACGCGCACAGCAACGTATATTCTTTCCATTTGATGCACTTTCTCCTTCTCTCCAGTTGTGTGAGTCATCACAACTGTCAGAACCAAAAAATTTACAACTGCTATTCAATTCAGTTCAATAGAACCGATTTTATATAGAAATTTTCAGATTAGAAAGATTTTCATACTATCAATGCCATCAGCTAGGGTTTTTTATTTCAGCAAAAAAAAGGGGTGCGAACCTGGGTAGTTCTCCTCTCGGTGATTTATCTGGAGATCTCGCGGTGTTTCACCGTGCTTCACCGTCTCAGCGCTTTATCCGTACGATTCTCGCCCAAAAAATTGGCGAGGATTTGGTGACGCGATTTCTCCCCGTTGAAATCCCGTCGACTGAAACCGAGCCGACAACTTCTCCACTTCCGATCAGCTTCTCGCCGGAAATGGGGAGAGAGAGAGAGAGAGGAAGACACTCGCTTCAGTAGACTGGATGAGTAAGAGACGAGAGAAGAAGAGAGGGATATCTTCGTTTCCCTTTTGAGATTCGTGCCAGATTAAAACTGACGACTCGGATCTCATTCTACTCGGTCAGGTGCTGTACTGACTACTGAGATCTCATTCTTCTAGGTCTTGATCCCCTAATGTAACCCGAATATTTAGTTTAGATTAAGACCGTCCAATTTGAATCCGGCCAATCCTGCCCGAGGTGGAGAGCTCACGGAGGTCTTTAATCTGACGGTTCGATTCTAATCTGACGGTCATTACCTGAACACAAAATTTTGGTTACTTTAGTAGATCTGACTCCGGAGGGATCAGGGTTGCTTTTTGGGCGGCTTATAAATTGTAAATGAATTTCCCGCTCATTGGATTTCGAAATGAAGGGTAAAGATTTTAACAGAGTAGTTTTAGCTTCATGCAGCGCACGGACTACAAAATTAAAACAAAGGCTGCTGGTTTTTCATGAGCTGCATAAAGCCAAAAATGCTCTGTTAAAATCAGTACCCGAATTCAAGATTACAAGTTCTCGTCTCTATTTGAAATTAATTAACAACTAACTACAACTGTCAAAATTAATTAACAATTGAATAGAAGTTAGTTAGAGTTATCAGCGTTAAAAAAAGGAAAATTTTATAAATGTCCCACTTTTTAAAAACATCAAACAAAGTAACCGATTTTTTTATTAATATCCTTAATAAAATAAAAAATTACAAAATACCCACTGACTTTTTCGCCCTCATTAAAAAAAATTTACTTTCAACTTTCAACGGCCTTCAATTATTCGGTGACATTGAAAAAAAGGAAATTAAAAAGTGGGAAGCATCCAAAGAAATATGCATCCAAAGAAATTAAAAAAAAGGAAGCAAAAATGGAAAGATCGTTTCTTGAGAAGTTGTAAAATTTCAATTATTCGGTGACATTTTGCATTGGATTTGAAACTCCGAAGTTCTTTTTGGGTGCACCCGGAGCTCGTGCACCAACATTTTGGTCTGCGTGAACCAAGAGCACAGTTAGAGGCTAAAATTTTTGGTGGTTTGGTTGTTTGTCTTGTTCCGCTGACTCACAGGCCCCAGTTGTCAGGAAACTTCTGAATCTCCATTTCCTTTTCTTTTCTTTTCCTCTCCTTTGCTGACCTTTCCTTCTCCATTTTTCAGGCTAATGGCTACCTCCATTTCCAGCCACCTTTTTTTAATTTTTTTTCCTCTTCTTCAGCTTCTTCTTTTTATTAGGAGTCAACATATTAAAAAAATATAAAATTATGTGTCACTCTATAATTGTTCTTCAAAATATACTTCTATTCTACATTTTTCTTATAATTTTTTTAATAATATACGCTATATTCAAAATAAATATAAAATGTACTTGGAGATAAAATTTATATCTCTTACAACTTTTATTTTTTTAGATAGAGAAAATTCACTACTTTCTGATGGTCCAGATAAATCAAGTGGTTTTCTACATATCTAAAGAAAACTAAAAAATATTCTAAAACATATAAAATTTGATATGCATATACATTTTCTTATAAATCTATATTAAACAGTTCAAATCAATTACTTAGACTTTGAAAAAAGATACATAGTTCATAACACAAGAGTTACTCTGCAATATGCATATTAATTACCATAACCCCACTCAATACTCTATTTAATTGTATGTTTATGGAAACTTCTCCTAGTTATTAAATAATATAATATAGAGGAGGGATCCAATTATACTCTCGATTTTTAAAGTTTTCAAAGTTCAAATAGTCGATCCAAACCATTCAACATAATGGATATATTAAAATATGCTTGCAGATCAAATTTTACATCTTTTGGATTTATTTATTTATTTATTAAGTATTTAACAAAATTGTTATATTCAAACCATTGAATTTTGTACCAATCTTAATAAATAGTAAAAAAATTAAAAAAAAATGTAAAATCCGATATGCAAGCACATTTTAACATATCCATCACGTTGAACGGTTTGAATCAACTGTTTGAACTTTCAAAATATAAAGTGTAATTTAGTGTCACAAAAAAAGTGTAATTGATCCCTCCTCTATATATTATATCATTTAATATAATGGTCCCGAATATTCTTAAGGAAAATCATTATTTTTTTATATTATGCAACCTTTGTGAATTGAATTAATTACAGTGATTCTAACCTACAAATATTTATTATGTAATATCTTCGAAATTGTTGTTTGAATTTAAAATTTTAAAAATTTAAAAATTGTAAGTATGTTATTTAATTAAAATAACACGTTTGTCAAATTTTGATAAATTTAAAAACTTTTTAGCCTTCAATAAATAATTTAAAACTCCTTGGCAAATAATTAATTAAATTTGATGCACACTATATACTTTCTTTAAGACATTTTTTCAAAATATCATCTAGATGTATATATTATAATTACTCTAATTTATAATAACAAAGATGCTGTATAGTATTATTGCACAAGGTTTCACACATTTTAACTCTAGTAACATTCTTCCCTTTCTTGTGAAATACTTTTTTTTTATCTTGATTTAATAACTTAATTACTTTCCTTATAAAAAAAGGGATTTTTATATAAAATGACTTTTAAAGAAGAACAAAACTTGAATAAACTTAAATCATTCATTCTAAACCCTCTTGTTTCAATGTCCTTCTGTAAATAATAGATCAAGAAATGTTCAGTCGGAATAACTTCCTATTTATTTGTGGGTTATAAAATACATATGATTAAAGAGATACGAGTACGTCGGATGGGTATTGGATCTACTTTTAGGTTCAATTAGCTCAAAACACCGTACGATTAGCATTAAGATCTATGTGCACGGAAATTGATACATACACTCACATATTTTAATACGAAGTGCACGAATCTTGATGCAATCGGATGATCACCACACCCATCGAACCAAAGTAGGTCCTCTAAATACATGATTAAATGGTTGTTGATTGTTGAAGCAGGTGGCAAAATAAAAAAAAATAAAAATAGCCAATTTTTTTTTTTTTTTTGGTTTGTAAAAAATAGCCAATCAACAGCTCATTAGATCAATAAAATTCAACCAGTAATGTTGGTTGATTGTTTCCCGGATGCCATGTACGGATGCACCTGCTATTTTTTTTTTGGTTGGGACTCGTATGGTATAGGGACCAATTGGAATAAATGAGCACCCTTCTATTCTTTCATTCGAACCATTCAAAATTGATCACACGGCTTCAATTACATATGATTCGTTTTAATAGATTATATTGATATAAAAAAAAAAAGAAGTAATTTAAACGTGTGATCGATTTTAAACAGTTCAGATGAAAGAATAGGACAGTGAAAAAAGGAGCATATTTGAATCCGGACAAATTGATGACTTGCTTTGGTTTTTAGACTCAAACAAAACCTAAATCAACCAAATAAAACCTGAAAACAAAAAAATAAAATAAAACAAATTGCTACTAGAGATGTCAAAAAGAACAAAAATAATACAATTGTTATCACAGATATTTAAAAGTCACGTTGTGACTGAATATATCATGTCACACATCGTGACTCGTGTGTTTTGTGATACGATCATTTGTCTGTCATCGAAAAATCAGTATAACACGACATGTGAATTGGTCTATTTACATGAGTCATGCATGATTTGGGATTGTTAATATTTGATTTAATGATGAATTTTGAACAAACTACTTTAAATTTTGAAAACAATAGTTAAACATTATCAAACATAACCAATTAAGTTTGAACACAACACATGCGATCACGATGTAATTAATGTGTCATGACTATTTACATATTGTGACTGTCCGTTTGAATTTGATCATGACATAGCATAACACGTAAAACACTAAATTGGTCACGGATCCGTACTCAACACAATTGAAATGGATGGCCCAGATTTAATTTCAACCGATGAGTGATCGGGATGGCAATAGGGGGCAGTATTATTTGTGCTTTGAGTACGTGTGCCAACTTAAAAATTCCATTTTCAGACAGTCCAATTCCATTCTACTCAATCAGGTAACCTGAGGGGATACGAATTCAGTTGGTCACAACACAACACAACACATGACCCAAATCATGACATGTCTTGTCACAGCAAGACACAAATTAACATCCCTATTTGCTAATTGCTACCCATGTACTATGTATGGTATCAAAATATTAGTTGCTTAGAAAGTGTAACATGCTTATAAATGTCGCTTCTTGGAATTTCTTTGAGAATATTATACTATTTTCTTGAACTTGATTGTTAACTTGTACTCCATTTCTAAACATGATTTTTGTGCTGATATGGAATAGTTCATATTAATTTTTAAAACCTGTTAGTAGTTTAAACTTTTATTTACAATTTCTTTGAGAATATTATACTATTTTCTTGAACTTGATTGTTTAACTTGTACTCCATTTCTAAACATGATTTTTGTGCTGATATGGAATAGTTCATATTAATTTTTAAAACCTGTTAGTAGTTTAAACTTTTATTTACAAATACATATAAACAACAATTGAACAAGAGAATTTACCCAAAATGTACATAAAATCAAACAACACCTTTTGGTTGCTAAATCATATTCAATATCAAAACTAAAATCTTTCCTTCCATTTACAGAGCCAGATAGCATCATAGCAATTTGAATCACAGAAGCCCACTATTTGAAAAGAAAAACACTAAAGAGCGTTGCTGGTGTGAAGAATCAAACAATCAAAAAATTAATTAATTAGTTACACCTTTAAGGCATATTGATCTTGCCATGATATTTTCCTCTTACCAGTTCGGCTTGAACTGGTACCACCTACATCTCTATAAACTAATTTCGTCTCTTCCTCTTCTTCGTACCGATTTTCGTATTTACCGTCTTCAGAATAATACTCTGTGGCCTCTACATTCTACAATTAAATAAAATTCTTACTTAGAACAAATCCGTCAAATATTAAAACCAAAAGATCTAACTTAACAGCAGGAATTCCTTGTTGAAAACAACAAAGAGAATATACAATCTGATAGTTATGATACCAAAAAGAATAATTTAATAAGAGTAAATAATCAATCTGAACCGTTCATTGTGATCTTCATATGAAAATGTACTGCCAGACTAAATTTTACATTTTTTTATTACTAATTTTTTAGATAGGTACAACATGACTATTTTTGAATGGTCTAGAATTTTTATATGGAATGATTTTCTACCTATCAAAAAAATATTGAAGAAATTCTTAAAAAATATAAAATAAGATCTACAAGCACATTTTTATATGGACATCATGCTGAACGGTTTAGATTGATTAGTAGTACGAATCAATCCGCACTATACATAGTACCATAGCCTAACTCATTTAATAAAAATTTACCTGTAAAGACGACTGATTCAGATCTAACGAGGCGTCGATGCTTGTAGATGGTGTCTCAGAAGGATTTATGCGTGAATTTGATTCGTTTAAAAGAGTTTGTTTCTTAATCAGCACACACTGGTTTTGTTGAGACGGGTTCTTCATCAGCTTTTTGTACCTCTTTCGCAAGAACCTAACATTTAAATTCCATAAAATACAATTAATCAACATCAAGCAAATTTATATAATGGCCTAACTCTATTTAATAATTTAATAGTACTGGCATGATTATTCTCAAAAAGAAATATCCTCTGTCAGAACATAATGAAGAAACTGAAATAAGATCAACTGGTACAAACCATTTTGCTGGTACTAATCAGTAGTGAAACTGGACATATAAATGAAATTATAATTTATTCAAAATGCGAACAATATGAAATCTACCCGTTTAGATAAAGCTTAAAACTGATAGCATAGGTTTGGTTCTCACTTCTGAAACAACTTAAATACTGTTTATCATGAAAAGGGCAGAATAGTGTGGTAAAGATTTTAACAGAGCAGTTTTAGTTTCGTGCAGCGCATGGACTATATAATCAGGATAGCGTTGCATATGGTTTGTGAGCTACAAGAAGCCAAAACTGCTCTGTTAAGATATTTACACAAAATAGTGTTAGTACCTGACTTCATCATATAATCTGAGTTTTTTCTGGTTTATCTTCTTCAATTCCCTCTTTTTCGCTTCAGTTTCCTGAAAATTTCATATCCAGAAATCAATAAATTAAGTATAAAAAATCAACAAATTATCAATTTTTTATCCAGAAATCAATGAATTAAGCATAAAAAAAAATCCCAATCACAAACCCTAAAATGAAATTTGGAGAACAAAAAAAAAACCCAAATTGATAACGATCAGAAAACCTAATCGGAAGAAAAGAAAAGGAGAGAGAAGGATCGCGAAATGAGACCTTCAACAAATCATGGTAATCTTGCAACAAGATCTCGTACTTGAATCTCGCCTTATCATCACCACCTCCGCCAATCGTATAAGAAGAATACATCTCCGTATTGGCACCCCTTTTCGCCTTCTTCGACATCTTGTTGAAAATAGATAAGAAACAAAGAGAGGCGGCTAGGCAAGACGGAGACGAAAGCAAACCCTAAATGGTAGAGAGAGAGAGAGAGAGAGAAAATGAGGAAGGAAGAAGGAAGGGAAAAATAAAGTGGGTTGCTTGGATTGGGTTTGTTTCTCTCTCCTCTTGCTTGACCGAGAGAGAGAGAGGGAAACAATAAAGGCCCCCAAAAGAAAGACCCCATCACATCCATGTATAGAGAGAGTATAGAGGCGAGAGATGAGGTGCTGGCTTTCTTTGTTATTTCTTCTCTCCAATGGAGAATGCTCGGGGGCAATTTCGGAATGAATGTTATTTTTATCTCGGACTCGAACTCGGAGGCGAGAATTGAAGATTTCTTTCTTTGTTTCTCTTGGTAGGAAATAGGAAACTATAACTAGTCTCTTCTCTCTCTCTCTCTCTCTCTTCTTGTTTTACGCTTCTTTTCTTTTTTTTAGCTCTTGCATTTATGGCAGACGCTATAAGGGCGTGTTCGGCGGACGGAGTGGAATGAAAACGGGAACGGAATTATAAAATTTTTGAACTAAAAATTACTGTTTACGTGGAAAAAAAAAATTTAGTCTAAGTGATTTTTTTTTTTCTCTCACGTGAACAGTAACTTTGAAGTTGTTGCCGAACAGGCCCTAATAGTATTTGAAGAAACATCGCAATGAAAGTTTGCAACTTAGTCCCTATATTATCCAATAATATTAAGACAATCTACGAAGTTGTGCAAATAATTGTACTAATTTCTAAAAAAAAAACCTAAAAAAATCATCCAAAAATTCGATTTTTGCCATGACCGCACCTAACAGATGCGGACTTATTTACTGGAGATCTCATCTAGCGGATGAGGTCCCAAAACTCAAATAAATAAAAAATCTCATATGTGAAAAAAAAAGGGGCCTCATTCGCCAGGTGCGGATTCTATCCTGGAGCCTCATCCGCTAGATGTAGTCCCTCAGTAAATGGGTCCGCATTCGCTAGGTGCGGCCATAGTAGAAATTAAATTTTTTCAAAAAAGAGAATTTTTTTTTTTTTATATCCAGGTAGCGGCTACAAAAAAAAGAAGAAGGATTTTTTGATGTTCTTGGAGTTAGTAATTTTACAGGATTAACGCAAGTCTAATTACAGTGTTCTTGGATGGTTGAAAGTGATAATTATGTTCTTATAATATTTGTTATATAAATTACAGCATTGATTTAGCAATTTTACAGGATTGGCACAAGATTTTACAGTATTGAAATTTATAGTGAGAGCTTGAAGGAAAATATTATGAAATTTAAAAAAAATTAAAAATTTATAATTTTGAGAAAAAAAATATTTTTGAGGTTTATTTAAAAAAAAAATGTCAGTTGTAAATATTTTTCGGATTTGAAATGTTCTAGAAGTTTTTGTAAAATTGTCATTAACTGCAAATAACTGACATTAACCGCAAATAACTTCCATTATCTGTTAGTAAGAAAAGTATAATTAGTTTGTCAAGTGGTTCCGTACGAAGTACAGTTAGTTTGTCAAGTTGGCCAAGTTGCAAACCGTTAATGAAAGTTTCTGGATGTTTGAAATTTTTAATTACGTTTTTTATAAGATTGTTTTTATAAGTTACAGCATTGAATTATTAAATTTATAGGATTCGCACATGTCAAATAACAATTTTTCTGTGAACAAATGGTGGACAAATGTCTGTGAATAATTAGACGCTTCCTATATTTAATATGTTGACAAATGCATTTTTACCATCAATTGAAAAGATTAAGGAAGTAAATTTTACCAGATTTGCAGATAAAGGACAATGCTATAAACATTACTTTGATTAACCTTTCAAATGTGTGTAATTTTGAATTTTTCATATTTCTATACAGAGGCTCTATAAATTTTTTAGAAAAGTGAGGAATACATTTAATCAAAATATTACATGATTATGTATATGCGGAGTATAAGTCTATTTGATTCGAAGAAAATAAATTACGATAAGGAACGAAATCAAACTTTTAAATTATAAGATCATAAGAGTCAAACACAAATTGAAAATAAATCATATAAAATTTACATGCTGAATATGAAAATCAATTTTATAATATCTATATTATTTTATTATAAATTATGTAAAAAATTATGTATAAACATAGAAATTTTAAAAATAAATTGACCTCATTCGAAATTTATAACAAGTGATTACTTGCGAATATTAGACAAGATAGAAAAGATGCTCAATTTAAACCATTTCATTCGTATCGAGATTAAGCGAACCGTATAAATTCACATTAAAATTAATGAAGATTGAAACGGAATATGAATCAGACAGTTAAAATTAGTGAATATTTAAATTTACTCGTACGAATATCAACACAAATCAGACAATTTTGACCGTACATCAAACATATTTTGGATCCGATATCCCACCCCAAAATCGGAGCAAAGATTTTAACAATGTAATTTTGACTTCATAAAGCGCACAATCATATGTAGCATATTTTAATTCAATAGATAGTGCGCTGTATGATGTCAAAATTGCTCTGTTAAAATCTTCTGAGAAAAAATAAATGATCTTACACACCAACGAGGCAACGACCAATTCGTAGAAATTTTCTGGTGCAGGCTTTATGGGCTTTTCTGGGCCTTGCGGGAAAGATTTTTGTTGCCAAACAACGACCACCAATGACCAAACCCAAAAAACATATTCCATCCTCTGCATCAACGCACCGTTTGAGTTACTCATATCACTGTTCGATCAAAATCCGGATTAAATCGAACGGTCTTTATCTTAACACAAAATTTAGGCTAACTCAGAGGATACAAATTCAAGTTTACGGTTTTTAACTTCAAAGAAAAAATCACAGAGAAAAAAAATCTAATCTCGATATCTCCGTCCCTCTCGACTGAGCAGCAGCTCTTATAGCAACCTTCGCTACTACTCGACTTGCAGCGAAGAAGAAGAAAACATGCGAAACCCCCATTTTTTTATGCGATTTTAACCTCGTTTACATCCACATTTACAACAACTGTACCATACCATGGAGCTCTGTTCTTTCACCGATTTAAAGCTCCCGCCTTTCAGATCTTCTCCTTCCAAATTTCTCACGCGCCGCTTAAAACCCAACCAACCCAAATCAGGTCGGTGGCGGCTGTGCACGGAGAACTATTACAGTTCACAATTCAGGGACAAACTGCGGCGGTTAGAGGTGAATTCTGACAATGTGGTCCCACTGCTCCGGTCAATTCCCGACCCAATTGAAGCTTTGTCTGTCTTCAGATCAATGGCCGAGGAACCCAAGAAGGTTCATACGACCGAGTCGTGCAATTACATGCTTGACCTGTTGCAAACCCATGGGAAGATTTCTGAGATGGCTGAGGTGTTTGATTTAATGCAAAAGATGATTGTTAACCGTAACTCGGCAACATTTTTATCTATTTTCAAGGGTTTATCCGTAAAAGGTGGTCTCAAGGCAGCGCCATTTGCACTTCTGAGGATGAAAGATGCCGGCTTTATCCTAAACCCTTACTCATATAATGGATTGATATATTTCCTTCTTCAATCAGGGTTCGTCAGGCAAGCGGTTGAGGTATATGATCGCATGGTTTCTGATGCAAAAATTATCCCTACTCATAAGACCTATTCTACTCTCTTGTCAGAATTGGGGAAGAGGAGAGATACCGAAACAGTGATGAAGCTTATGCATGATATGGAGGGTTTTGGTCTCAAGCCGAATGTGTACACTTTTACAATTTGCCTTAAAATCCTCGGCCAAGCCGGTGAAACCGATCTTGCTTTTATGGTTTTTCGTAAAATGGCAGATAAGGGTTGTAAACCGGATGTAGTTGCCTACACGGTTCTTATAGAGATTTTGTGCAAAGCGGGTCGGGCTGAGGAAGCAAAGGGGTTGTTTTGGGAGATGAAAAAAATGGATTGGAAGCCTGATTTGGTGGCATATAACACTTTACTTGATGAATTCGGAGAAAATGGAGATCTCCATTCTGTTCAGACTTTCTGGGATGCGATGATATCTGATGGGTATGAACCCGATGTGGTCTCTTATACTACTTATATTGATGCTTTGTGTAAAACTGGTAAGATAGAAGATGCATTTTCTATGCTTGATTACATGCAAGAGAAAGGCATTTCACCGAATGATTATACTTACAACAACCTAATTAATGGCCTTCTTGGAAATAACGAGGTAGAAAGAGCTCGGTGGCTTTTTGGTCGTATGGAAACTCACGGCCCGAAACCGACTGTCCACTCATATGTATTATTTATTGATTTTTATGGTAAATTGGGAGACCACGGCCGAGCTCTTGAAATTTATAATGCCATGAAAGAGAGAGGAATTGCACCAAACATAATTGCGTGCAATGCATGTTTGATGGGTCTGGCTGAGTCTGGGATGCTTACTCAGGCCAAAAAGATTGTACAAGAATTGCGTGCAATCGGGTCCAGCCCGGATGCGATTACTTACAACATGATGATCAAGTGTTGCAGCAAGGCAGGTAAAACCGACATAGCAATGAAACTGTTCGAGGAAATGCTCCAGAGTGGGTGCCAGCCTAATACACTCAATGTTAATTCTATAATCAGCACACTTTACAAAGCGGGACGGGAACAGGAGGCTTGGCAAATTTTCAATACTATGAAGGAGAAACTAGGTCTCAAACCGATCGTTTCAACCTATAATGCACTAATAGCCGGTTTAGGGAAAGAAGGGAAAGTGAAAGAGGCTACAATCCTATTTGAAGAAATGCGTTCGGTTCAAAAAATCCCAAGTTGCTCTCCTGATATTATAACTTACAACACATTTATTGATTGTTTGTGTAAAAACGGCGAGGTCGACCATGCACTGAAGGTGTTCTCCGAAATGTCTGAGAGAGGGGACTGCATGCCAGACCTTCTCTCTTATAATACAGTGATATATGGTTTGATTAAAGAGGATAGATATGATACTGCATTCTGGCTTTTCTATCAAATGAGAAAGGTTTTGCAGCCCGATTTCGTAATTTTGTGTACTGTGATTCCTGTTTTTGTTAGAATGGGACTTGTAGGTGAGACGATGAGGATATTTTCCGAAAACATCCTCGGAAAAAATGGAATTAAAAATAAGTCCCTCTTGGTGAATCTATTTGAAGGAATAATCAACAAGGCCGGGGTTGAGAAATCAATACGTCTTGCTGTAATAGGCGTGAGAAAGGGTATATATGGATTTGATTTCTTTTTGGGTCCTTTGATCAGGAGCATTTGCAAGCAAAAGAGACCCCTACTTGCTTTCAAATTATTTTACCGCTTCAAGAGGTACGCTATCTTTCCATCAACCGAATCATACAGTTCACTTATTATCGGCCTCCTTGAATCAAATTTAATTGCTATGGCACGTGATGTTTTAGCGGATATGAAAAATGCCGGTTTTACCCCTGATGTTTACACGTACAATGCTCTATTAGACACTCTTGGGAAATCAATGAAGACCGATGAAATGCTGGAGTTATATGAGGATATGAAATTTCGAGGATGTGAAATTAACATTGTGGTTTACAACATTATCATTTCTAACCTCGTCAAATCGGGAAATCTCAATCAAGCCCTTGCCTTTTACACTAAGTTGATCGAAGAGGATTTCGTGCCGACACCTTGCACGTATGGCCCGTTGATCGATGGGCTTATGGAATCAGGTCAATATGAAGAGGCTGAGAATTTATTCGATGAGATGGTAGCTACCGGGTGTAAACCCAATTGTGCGATTTACAACATTCTCCTTAGCGGGTTCAGAAAATCTGGTTCAATTGATAAAGCCTGGTATATTTTCAAAAGGATGGAAAAAGAGGGAATTAAACCTGATATTCAATCGTATACTATTCTAATAGATATACTCTGCAGAGTGGGGAGAACAGACGAGGCTCTCTATTATTTCAATCAAATCGGGTTAATGGGTCTTGAACCCGATATATATGCCTATAATGTGATGATAAGCGGGTTTGGGTTATCACGACAGCTAGATGAGGCCATGACCTTGTTAAATGAAATGAAAGAGAAAGGGATCCAACCAGATTTGTATACATATAATACATTGATTCACTATCTCGGGAAATCAGGTCGGCTTACTGATGCAATGGAGATGTTCGAAGAATTGCAAAAAAGAGGGTTCAAACCAACTGTATTCACCTACAATTCGCTTATTAACGGGTATGGGTGTTTGGATCGGATCGAAGAAGCTTATGAGATCTACAAGCAGATGCGGATTCAGGGATGTCAACCGAATTGGGGTACATATCAACAGCTTCCTAACCTAGCTATGGTATGAAACAGATGTTTATACATATTGTTTTTTTGACCTAGTTGTTGTACAGGGTTTAATTTTTTTTGAAACATAGTTGTATTTTGACTGTCAAAAAGAAAAGGAAAATTTCCATTTTCTTTTGAAAGATTCATCATCTGATCTGAGTATTATCAGTTTCAGTAAGGCATTTCTTGGTTGAATATTGGTTTGGTGACAATTCTTGGCCCGATCTGACGTGTCAATCTATGTCTTGATTCGAAGGGTTAACGGGTTGGTGGGTCTGAGTTAAAGAGTTCGATAACAGACTGGAGCTGACTCAACTTAGTTATGTTGTTTTGGGTTTCTTAACAATATATATATATAGACTAAATTACAAATTAGCCCATGAAAATATATAATATCAAAAATATAATATGTAGAGATATCTGACTAAACTCATTACCACCACTGAGTAGGAATTGTAACTTTTTAACAGTAAGCCTTTTACTTTATCTTAACTTTTACATTATGTGATCTTGTAATATGTTTATAGGTATTATTTCTAAGTTAATGCTTGTGATGATTTTACACTATTCTGAAAGAATTTTAAAAAGGGCACTTCTGGAATAATTTTATGATAATATTAGATAATATCAAAATGAAAATCTGTATTGCTGATTTGCTGTTGCCTTTATGATGGAGCAAAAGTTGCCCACTTTTAGTAATGTTTATTTTTGTTACTTCATTTTTTTTTTGTGATTGTATACTGTCTTTTGCTGTTTGTACCAGTATCAAGTACCAACATTTTTTAGTTGAGAAATAAAAAAAAAACATAACTAGGCCAAGGGCTGGGCCTTATAATTTATAAAAATCCCAAAGTGACAACGGGCTAAAGAGAATAAAAAAAAAAAAGAAGCAGCAAATTTCTTAAACAGGCCAGACTCATAACTAAAATAATTGGTTTATTTTGAGATTACAAAACAGGCTTCTTAATTGGTTCCGATTTTTTTTTTTTTTTTAATTTCTGAATTTTAAATATTACTATTTCGGTTTTCAAAAGTACAAGAAATTATGCCTAGTTTTGAAACATATGAATTTATTAATTTTAATTGAATTAAAAAAATTGGAAAATATGCTCGTATTTTTTTAAGTAAATAATGTCGGAGTTGAGGGAAGGAATTAGTTCGAATTGATATGTGAACACATTATTTTGTTCATGTTAAATGGTGAAAGTGTGTGTACACACACACATTTATCAAATATATGGAGCATATTTTTTGTGTAAGAATCAGAAGTAGAAAAATAATTTATTTGTCCTCGATTGGCAACTGATCAATTATAAGACTGATATTTTTCTAAAAAGTTAATTTTCTATGTACTCTCAAAGAGTTCTTTAATTTATTATTTACCTTTATATTTAATATATCCCTTAACTCTTGTTTTTTTTTTTTTTTTTTCTATTTACCCATAAATTTAGTTACCCACATCTATATGTTATTAAAATTTATATTTTCCCATTATATCCTTACTATTAAGAGTTTTATTAGACCAGTGTAGTCACATCCTTCCTTGGAGGTTCCAGTTCATCAACAATTTCATTTTGGCTCCTTTTGACGTCAACACATTGAAAGTCTGAATTTTCCTCAAACCTCTTCCAGATTTCAAACAATTCAGAAAATGGCCGCCAATTTCGTTTGTTTGGAGGTTCCAATTTGGAGCAGCTCTACCACCGTTTGATTGTCAGAGATAAATTGGCAAGAGCTGAAATAGCCACATACGCAATTGTCAGAGATAATGGAGTTGTGATTGATAAAATGAGGAAGCAATCACACAATTAAGTAAGAGTGCAAGGCATAAGATTTTTAAAATTAATGGCGGAGCCAAGATTTTTAATGAAATGGAGCAAAACTTTTACGGTGAGATACAATTTTATAATTATTTTGAGTGTTAAGTATATTATTATAATTCTTTTTAAGAAAAGTGTATATAAAAATAGAAGTATATTTTGAAGAAAATATTTAGAAAGACATAATTTTTACAGAGAACTAATATAGGCATGGCTCCTTCCTAAAGGTGGATTAGTGTGAAGCAGAACCGGAGTTAACGTCTTTCATGTAGTACACATGTATCATGTATTGACTAATCGCCTTCGGAAAATGCGTCCGATTCTGTTTTCTTTACTTTTTTTTTAAAATTTTGTAAATTTAAATCGATGAATTTGTCGTTTCCACCACACCTCTGTTGCGCCGCCTCTTCGCCTCAAGGTACAAACTTTGTGGTCGGACATAGTAGCTAGGCTGGTAGTGATAGTTTTGGTTTGCCGATGAAATCCTTGTTGGGTATTTGAATTTCTAGTGTTTCTTATTTTAATTGGGGTTCTCCATCAATGGGGAGGTCTATATTGTCAGAGAGGATGTGACCTTGTTGATAATTTCACTTGTCAGAGATTGAATCAAAGTTTTAACTGGTAAGAAACTATTGTTTTTCCGCAACATCCTGTACATGGTTGATAGCAACTAGTGCTTCATAACTGATTTCTTTTTAGTTAACATGCTTATTATCTTTTGTTTTATTGAGGATTGGTTAGTTAATTAAACTATCAGAGGGCTGACAACATGCTCCTCTTTTACAAATTCATGGTGTCCCAATTCAATTGAGCTCATAGACAATATAGGTACACCCTGTAGGTGATGTTTGAACATCTAATTTCATCTCTGTAGCACCATCAAAATCAAATCCAATGCATAGCACATGTGCATTTTCAATACCAGTACATGATGCCTTCTGTTTTGCTTGTGTTCAACACTGGTATAGTGCTTGTTTATTATGAGATGATTTACACTAGTTACTGTTTTTGTATACACTTAGTTATGGGTACCAATTTTTGGTACAGTGCCACTCTTTTTGGAATTTATATATTGCTCCAGTATATAAATCTTGATGTTTAGAGAATTTAGAAACAAAAATCACTCAAAAAGGAGTAATGCATTGATCAGGACATAAAAAATAAGTATACATACTGAGAAATTTTCTAAATTGCCCTTGTGATTGATGACTATAAATGAGACTACTAACTTTTAGTATATATAAATATGAGTAGAACTATGGTGTTCTTAAGCTCACCAAAGTGTTTGGTGAGCTTAACTTCAAAACCCATCAAATCGGTTTTAAATGACGAATCCGAACCGATGGAATCTGCCTACTTTATGAGTGATGCGTCTACATGTAAAAATTTTAAACATTCGAATTAATTTAGTATAAAGTCAATCGGTCAAAATTAGAATGTTAATAAATTAATTTTAGTGCATTCATTTTTTGAACGTTTTTTGACCGCTTGACTTTATACTAAATTAATTCGCATGTTTAAAACTTTCACATGTAGATGCATCACTCGTAAAGTAGGCAGATTTCAACGGTTTGGATTCGTCATTTGAAACCGATTTGATGGCTTTTGGAATTAAGCCCACCAAACACTTTGGTGAGCTTAAGAACATCCTAGTTCTACTCTATAAATATATACTTAGTTACCCTAATGCTACTCTATCAGATTACAAGCGTATAATCCTACCGTGTAGTAGTGTCGGGTGTCGATCCACAGTGATAGATCTAAGTTATTTAACAACAATAACATTAGTCTAGGTTCTTCAGGTTTGTTTGGTATGCGTGAATACTAATTAAAATAATAATAATAATAATAATAATAAAGGTACAGGGTGATTTTACAGTTTACTCTGGCGATAGTATAGGTGGAGATGCTAATTACTGTAAACCAAGTTTAGGGATCCTCTAGGATTTTGAAAGAATTCCTTCTAATTAACTCAATACAATATTTATGGTACTCATGTTTACCCGTATACGGCACTGTCACTATTGCATACGGTCTCGCCTACAGCCTTCTGTCACTGCCGTATGCAATATAGACCACCCTGCAATGCAGAGCCGCATACCGGTACTATTATTCTCCACTGATTACTTGGATTCGGTTCTATGTGTATTTGAAAGGTTCTCCAACTCTAAGGTCGGCTTGTGGGAGACAATTCAAATTATCACATGATATAATGTAATTAAATTACTCACACTAACCTAATAAATTATATTCCCCTATTACTCGCTAAGTAATAACCCTAAACCCTATTCATTACAAGTAATAAATAAATTTCTAATTAAATCTCAAGATGCTATCTAATCCATGTCCTGCCAAGGGAGCCCACTGGGTTCAAACCCTAGCCTTTGAACTGCAGCCAGGTCTCGTTAGCCGAAGTGTTTATAGTTCTTACTTCTATCCCCTCTCACACCGAGGTACAATAACTTAACACCTATTGGTATGTGGAGGACACTGGATCATCTGTAGACAGAACTATGTATGCAAGGACATATTTCAATAGCATTCTAAGTATAACGAAATCTCAAATAGATATAAAAGAAAAATAAATATTATAGTAAAGAGCAATTAGAATTAATTACATCCATCCCTAGAGGGAAGGAGCTTAGCTACTCAAAGACATGATAAAATAAAAGAAAAAATAAAAGAAATACAAAACCTAAAACCTAGAACACCTCTTCTTTAAAAGACTCATTCTTGTAATCAGCCTTTTCTTCTCCACAACTCCAGATATTTCACGCAATATTATGCTCTAAACTGTGAACTTACATAACTAAAATATGCACACTAATCCTGATTACAAGAGGGGTTTATATATCCTAGCCTAAGGGTGTGGAGTCATGGAGATCATGGGAGAACATGGGTGCCAAATATAGCCTTTTGTGCTATATTTGGAGCGCTAAAAGTAGACTTCAAAGCGAGGCAATGCCTGCAACATTTAGAGATTCATCCTTCTAGAAGGTTGTTGTCCAACGGCTGAGATTTAATCCAAACTAGACAGTCTACGGATCCAATCCGTGTGCCCCTGTGGTATAGGCTTTATGCCGCACGCGACATACCCGAGACCGTAGGGCACTGTACTTAGCCGAATTTCAATGAATTTCACCATGTTGCATGTTGTGCACTTCGTGAGAGGTGTTTGCATACTCCATGTGTTATCATATTTTGACGCATTCTTCAGAATCAGCCTAAATATGACATTTTTGCTCTGTTTTCGGCCTAAATTCACAACTTTCTCTAAAACTTGCCAAAATAGCCTAAAAACACGTTTGCGGTGAATAATTAGAAAAAATAAGTACTTTGCATATGCTTTTCTGTCATTTTTCGTAGTTAAAGTAGTGATTTTCGCTATATGTTTTGACATTGTTAGTCACATGATAAACCAATAAAATAAATTAGAATTATGAGATGACTTGGCTAACAGATGTCTTATATTTTATTTTCAGCATTCCAGCATCAAGTAAAGGCAATCAAAATAATATGGAGTATTGTTTGCTACTGTTAGCATTTATTGTTTCATATACTCAGAAGATTGCTTCAATTTCTCTTTTTTTGAGACTATATTTTTTGATTGATTCCTACTTTATTATAGTATGTACTCAAAAATGATTTTTGTATTGCTAAGTTTACTGATGAAAAGATTAAATTTGGTGCTAACTTGTCTGTTTTTTGATGAAATTGATTAACATTTAACATTATGAATGCTCTTTTCTTAATACTATATATGAAGCAAAATAAAAGTTGCATTTATTTTTTTTAAATAGATTTGGTTCCAGATTGCATACGTAGATTTTTGTAATATATTTGAGCCTCAAATTTTGCATATAAACGAAGTTGTATTTTTGTATTTTGCACCTTTTTTACTAGGTTTCGTTTTGCGCAAAACTTGTAATGCTGTTGATAAGTTGACTTCGCTGTTGTCCATATTCCGGTCCAGTTGGTTGAGATGGATGTTTTCTGAACTGAACAAGTAATGATCGATCATGTGCCAAAGTGTATCTTTATTATATTCTGAGATGTTGTACCTGATGTAATTGTAAACCAACATTTATTAATTTACTGTAAACCTTGGCTGCATCAGTTAAAACTAAAAAGAATTAACTTGACCAATATAATTATGACTACTTTTATAGGAAAACTATATAAAAAAAAAATAGAAACTGAATTGATTACTTGATCGTGGAATCAGAATAAGATGGAATTGACCGAATCAACTTAAAGAGTCGGATTTATTTAAAAAAAAAAAAACTTGGTTTGTATTAAAAAAAAGAAACTAAATTATAAAAATATAATTACTCCAACATTGATGTGAAGACAAGAAATTACACTCATAAAGACAACTTAAAATCAGGGCGGCTAATGAGTCGAACCGGATCGCGAATCAATGAGTTGAGTGGCTCAATATTTCATAACGAATCAGACTCAAAATTGAAAAAAGCTCAAACTCGACTCGGCTCGATTTTGAAAGAAAAAACTCGGCTCGACTCGGCTCAGCTAATGTAAAAACTTAACTCGATTCGGCTCGACTCACAAACTCGCGAGCTGACTCGATATAATTCAGTTTGCATTCACATTGGCACACACTGAGAAAGGATGTTTGTTTTAGTGGTCATACTGTACCCTATGTGAGACAAACTATAGTGCTAATTTGTTCTTTACTGAATTAGTGGGCAGGCAATATAAAGGAAGGTGTGATTCAACACCTGACTAGATGGAAATAAGTGGATCTAGATATGATCACTGTGCAAAGCATTAGAAGGCTAGGAAGATGTGGAAGATAGGGGTACCATGATTTTGAAACTCGTAATCGGAATTGGAATCGGAACTGGAATCGGGGTTTTAATCGTGAAATTAGAATCGGATGAATCGGCCGAAATCGGAAGAATCGGATCGGTAACTCGGATTTTTTTAGCAGAAACTTGTTTTGTAGTCAAAAAATAGAAAAAAATTGATAAAGATAATTTGTAAAAAAATTATAGAAGTCACACTATTTGTGTAACTATAGAAGTCACACCATTTGTGTAAAATGCAGCGTAATTAATTTGTATGTTGTTTCTATATATTACATAGTGTTGAAAATAATTATCACTCAAAGAAAGATTGGAAATGCCTTGAAAATAATTTCTTGAGCAATTAAACTAGCTTAATTTCTTTTGTCGAAATGGAAATGTCTTGAAAATAATTATCGATAAAAGAAAGATTGTCTTTTATTAGCGAATAATTTTTTGAGCAATGTTTAGTTCATTTCGACTACATAACGTGCTAATTTTTAGTTAAATCAACCTTTTAACTTTACTTTAGTCAAAATTTTCAAAATTTTAAAAAACTATTTAAAAAAATAGATGTAATACATGTCACAGATGGAAATATAAAGATTCCAACTTTTTTTCAATTACTGTTGGAGTAAAATAGATGTAGCCGAATTTTAACATCCTTTGCAATTATTGTTGGAGTAAAATAGCAAAATAGTAAATAGTAAAAAGATGAGGGGTCAGCTTGTAAGTTTTCGTCTTTATCCCCTATTTCATTGCGGGAGATTATTCTCTGCGAAGTTTTTCCGTGCGGAGCTGTGCGGTTTATTTTATCTGGTCCGTTCGTTTTGATCGAACAGACTTGAACAGAGGAGCTGTTCTTTTGAGACCTGATTTGATCCATCCAATCAAAACGAACAGACCAGATTAAAAGTTCTTCACAGCTCCGCACGGGGAAAATCTGCAGAGGATAGCATTCCATCCCATTGCCTCATCTCTCTCCTTCCTCCGCCGATTGAAATTTTTTCATTTCGTGAGACTGAAACTCGGTCCCCCAATTGAAATTTGAATGGCACCGATTGAAATATTTTCTACTGCCGATTGTTTGCTCAATCTACGACAGCACAGCCGGCTGAGACTCGGTCCAGGTCAAGCCTCCATGTGGTCCAAGTCACCCCTACGACAGCACCGTCGGCTGAGACTGCTCAGGTTGGTTCGAATCTGTCATTTTTTCTTGGAATCCGCTCAACTCGGACAAAACTCGGTGTAACTCGGCTGACTCGGCCGGAAAATCAGAAAACTCGGCCGATTCCGTCACTGTTCATCTGATTTTTTCTGAAAACTCGCATAGACCCGAGAATCGGGTAAAAATCGGACTGGTCTCGTCCGATTCCGAATTGAATCGGCCGAGTTGACTCGGAATCGGCCGATTTTTTGAACTATGGGGGTACCAAGACGGTAACACTTATGTTACTGGCATTGAAGTGATGCAAAAATTTGAAATGTCTTTTTGGTACCAGTACTTAGGTATGCTTGGTACCAGTACTTAGGTATGCAGTGTTTTTGTTAAAGATGTGATGTGTGGTCTTCTGAAAGGCTATTAAGGGTTGAAACAAATACTGACATACAGTAGTTGGGTTTTTTTTGAACAGTTTCCTCCCTAAGGTTTTGAGTTTTTGGTACCCTGCCACTCTTACAGTAGTTGAAACAAATACTGACATACAGTAGTTGTGTGTTTAATTATATGCAAATTTATAAATTTTCGAATTTATTTAGTATCAAGTCAAGCGGTCAAATGAATGAGTTTTTAAGTTAATTTTAATACATTTATTTTTCAACATTTGTACCGCTTGATTTGATACTAAAACAACTCGAAAATATAAAAAAATTTACATGTAAACACATCACTCGTAAAGTAAATTGGTGTGAATAATTTGAATTAATCATTTGAAGTCTGTTAATCAATTTTGAAATTAGTGTCATATGACAGCAATGTTATACTTGCCGGACTCTCCTTTAATTCCTCCTATATTTGATTTAACGTGTTTTTTGTTTTGGGCCTAAGGCCCAGTAAAAGCTATAACGAACGAAATACTGTTTTATAATTTATTTATTTTTGTTGCATTTGAAAGATGTGTAGACCAAAATTTGGTACACTGGTATTGGGCTCGGTGTGAAGTCTTTGTCAAAAGAAAGGTGTGTAGGTAATAGGCTCAAGTTGGGTTACACTAGTTTTGGGCTCCTGGTGAAGCCTTTCCCAAAAGACTGCTTACTAATAATTATTTATTTCATACGTTATTGGAAAAATAATATTTGAGTAACGCAAATATTATTCATTATACTACATCCAATAATCAACCTTACATGAGTAACTCAATTAATTATAAAGTAAAGAGCAATTAACGCTGTAATAAAAGACACAGCATTGATTTTCATCTCGCAATTCGTCCTTTGGAGAGAACTGTGTGCTGGATGGTTTAAAGAGTAATATAAAACAGTCAATGATTTAGTTGAAAAAGTTAGATCTGAGTGGCACTTTCTAAATAATAAATAATGAAAAATGAAGATTGAAGAATTATATGCAAGAAAAAATTAACTTATAATAAAGTTAGTTCCGACGATATCGAGCTCTCGACTTCCTCCTCTCTCCCTCATACTGTACCCTCTGTGAGATAAACCATAGTGCGTTTGTGCTTTTCTGAGTTGGGAATATACAGGAAGGTGTGATTCAATACCAGACTAGATGGAAATAAGTGGATCTAGATATGATCACTGTGCAAAGCATTAGAAGGCTCAGAAGATGTGGAAGATATATATAGGGGTACCAAGACGGTACCACTGATGTTGCTGGCATTGAAGTCATGCAAAAATACTGTGGAATACATGTGGGCCACTCTTACCCTTTATTTATTTCCTCCTATATTTGATTTAACTGACGTGTTTTCTATTTTGGGCCTAGCAAATTCCTTGGAATCTTTTTTACTGTAACAGTTCAACTATCATGCTCGTACTCACCGACGTCGTTTGAGTTGCTGAGACATCTCTATGAAATCTCCAAGGTGTATTGCGAATTAGAACAATCTGAAATCTATGATGCATCTCTCACGCCAATTGTAGATGCCATGAAACAAAAATTCCTAAAATATTGGGAAGATGTACCTCTCCTAGCCATTATCGCAAACTGCCTCCACCCGGCATACAAGAAGTTTTACACGATCAAAGTAGTTGAGAGGTACAAACAGAATTTAAATTTAGACTCAACCGGAGTGGAGGCTTACGTGAATTCGAAGTTCGATGAGATGTTTAACATATACCACTCAAGAATGAGTGACAACCGAAACCCAGCTTCGTCCCGTCCGGCCCCTAGGTATGAATATAAATATACATGTGTTTTCAATCTTTATTATTTATAATATCTACATTATTTGTCCACTAATTTTTTTAATTGTTAAATAGTTCCACTACTAGGAGCACTAGCAGTGGTGGATTATTAGCAGATTTTCAGTCGGAGAGCCAACCGCACACATCCGCAAACGAGTTATTGGGGTATATATCGATGATCAATGAAAGTGAAGAAGGACTTGACGTGATGGCATGGTGGAGGAGGCATCAAAGTTCCTTGCCAACGCTGGCTATGATGGCCCGCGATGTATTTGCTGTGCCCGTATCAACCGTCCCTTCTGAAAGTTGTTTCAGTTCGGCGAACAGGATCCTCTCCGATAAACGAAGTAAGTTGGGTGCACATGTTTTTGAGAGACTTGTGTGCTTGAAGGATTGGATTGCTGCTGAAGAGCGTACGCAACATGTGCCTCAACAACCATCATCATCTGAAGCCGACACTGAAGAAAGCGGTACCGAGGCGCGACGTGAGGCTAATTCTGATTCTGACGGTGCCGAAGAGAGCGAACAATGGTATATGAATCCAAACTACTAAATAGGTAGTGTCGGTATAAATTTCTAACATCTTTTAATCTTTATGGTTATTTTTTAAATTATAAATTTCTAAACATTTCAATTAGTTTTTAAGTTATCTATTTTAAAGAAGAATTACTAACAAAAAAAAAGTTAGAACTCCGCCTATGTTATTTTACATAGCCGGTCCCAAGCCCGGAATTAAGGAGGAGGGTAACTTTTATTTTTTAATCTATTATTTTAAAATTATTCATAATTATTTTTCAAGTAATTGATTTAAGAAATTTTTTATTTTTATTTTATTCTTTTAAAGTAAAAGATTTAATTATATTTTTTATTTATATTTTATGTAACCTATTAAAAATAAATGAACGTTTATAAAATATATTATAGATATAAATAAATTATGAAACTATATAATTAGAATGAAAATTTGAAAATAAAATAAAATGACTGGTGTAATTGTGTAAAGAAATAAATAAATACATTTGTATTTAGCCGAATAAATATACAAATTTTCGCATGAATATTTTTTATATATAAGTTACAAATTTTATTTATTTATATACACTATTTGATATTTAACTATTTTGATTTTAAAAGTCGAATTATAAACACGTAATAATATTCGTACAACACCGTAAAAAAATACCGTAAAAAAAAAGAAAAAAAAAACAGAAAAAAAACAGAAAAAAAAAACAGAAAAAATAACAGAAAAAAATAACAGAAAAAAATAACAGAAAAAAATAACAGAAAAAAAAACCAGAAAAATAAAACAGAAAAAAAAACAGAAAACTAAACATAAAAAAAAAGAAAAAAAAACCGAAAAAAAAAGGACAAAAAAAACCGAAAAAAAAACAGACAAAAAACCCAGAGAAAAACAGAAAAAAAAAAAAAACAGGAAAAAAAAAAAAAAAAAAAAAAAAACGGACCGGACCGGGTACCCGACCCGGACCGGGTACCATACCCGGACCGCCCTACCCGTGCCGGGTACCACGGGCACGGGTACATCCAATGAACACATACCGTTATTTACAATACTATTCAAAAGTGTTGATCTTTCTTCTATTAAGAAAATTAAAAATATTTAAATATTTAATTTGTAAGTAAATTTTCATATAAAGATAATACTAAACAATTTAAATTCACTATTTGAACTTTAGTAACCATGATATTGATGCATAGTACGAACCATTTTGTATTATGCGCAACGCCATAGCCTCACTAATGAGGAAATAAATTTACTGCGATCCAAAGGAATTGCAGGTCATGTTATTTCAAATTAAATTTTTTATTGCAGGTCATGTTATTTCAAATCAAATTTTCTAATTTTTTAAAGGAAAAATTATCAAAATATCATTCTAAAGTTTGAAATTACAAAAATATCACTTCAAACTTTATTAATTTATAATTTTGTCATTTATACTCAATTCTTATACTATTTTTATTAAAAATTAATTAAAAAATACTGTTTTGAAATACGTATTTTGTACCTGGTTGTGCAATTCTGAAATATGTATTTCAAGACAGTATTTTTTAGTTAATTTTTAAATAAATAAAATGTTTGATTTGAAATAACAGGTACCTGCAATTCTTATGGATCACAGCAGATTTATTCCCACTAATGATGATCTAGTTGACTTTAATAGAGGTTCTTTTATCAGGCTCCAAAATGCAAAAGACTTGACTGCTTGATAGAGAGAGACAATATAAAAGTGGCTTTTATTGTCAGTCCAACCAGAGCGCACTTGCATTGTTCCTAAATAAAAGATAATTAATTAGGTATCATGATTCATGCCGAGGTTTTTCTAGTTACCCCCCTCAAATGTCAAAATTCCTATATTAGTACCCATTTTAAAAAAAATTTAAAAATTGCAACGTGTGTTAACCCAGTCTGCGTACAATTTTTGCCACGTACGTAGACTCAGTCTGTGCTCCATTTTATTTGATTGCATTGTTTTTTTTGTTTCATGTCCGAATCTGTACTTCGATTCTAAAAAAAAAAACGATTTGGCAAAATGCATACGTGTCAAAAATGATGCGCAGATTGGTTATGCGCACGTGATAACTTTTGAATTTTTTTTTATGAAACAGCAATATCAGAATTTTGAAATTTCAGGTGGTAACTAAATTTTTTTCGGAGTATCATGATATGAAGTTACATTAATTTATGCTGGTATCATTAGCAACTTCATGTGCCCACTGGAGAATGCTGTTTTTGCTTTATTTGAAAACAATTTTAGTACTTAATTATTTATTTTTAAGGTATTATCTATATAATTAAATATTTCATATACTTCTAGATAATATAATGTATTCAGTTACTCTGTACTCTGCAAATTAGTTTGTAAAATTGGACATTTTGTTTTGTCCTTTGATTTGTTATATATATATTTTTTTTTTCATTTTAATACTAAAAGGGCACTAGAATACAGAGGAACAAATTGCATTTTTTTATTACTTCACAACCGTTCACAGATTTAAAATATTATTAATCTAAGCTTTATGTGTGTTCATGACTATTTATATCTTAAATACATTCATATCTTGTAAGAGAATAAATTGGCCTAGTGAAATTCAAATTCAAATCGAGCTCATTTCCGTTCCTGATACTCCTTTTTTTCTCTTGCAAATATTATGAAATAGAGTAGGGTATGGTTAAAATGCCCTGTTTCCATGCTTCAATCGTGCATCATATCTTTATCTCCATTTTTAAATCATAAACATTCAATTCGTACCATTCAATATTGTCCCAAATTTCATTTTTTTTTTAAATTAATTTTTACTATTTTTTTAAATAGATACAAAATCAATGTTTTTTAGAAGATTAGGACTATCTAAAATAGTGATTTTATACCTATCCAAAAAATAGTAAGAAATTTCAAAAAAAATATAAAATTTGGTTTCCAAACTCATTTTAATATAGAAATCATATTGAGTGGTTCAAATTAACTATTTGAACTTTAAAAATGAAGATAAGAATTTGAGGTATGATTGAAGCATGAATTTTTTATTTTTTTATTTTATTCTATGAGAAATATCCATGAAGTGCAAATTTCACTTTTGTATTTTGTTTTTTAATTTTCAACAAAATCTTACCTCTCATCAGAATGTCACCTGGTAGATTTTTTGGGTTCAGTGCTTGCATCATCAATTGGGTCAGATACTATTGCATTGCGCTGGTGGTTCTTTTCAGGTTTCAATTTTACCAGTATGGGGTTCAGGCTGGACACGATAACGGGTAATATGCCAACAAACCCTTAACCCGAAAGCTGTCCAGCCACAGCCACAACCACATATTGTAGCTGAGATACTGTTGAAAACCAAGAGGATAGAATACTTTTAGGCTTTTAGCCAAGTGAATTCGAAAATCAATTGGGTGAGATACTGTTGAAAAGCAACAGGATTAAGGGACTAATCGGGCCTCAGACCCGTTAAGGATTTTTTGTAATCATTGGCCACCTTTTTTCATATTTAGATTGTATAGGCAGCCGTTGAAAATAATAGGGGCCATTATTAATTACCGTTGTATTTGGGGCTATGAACGCCTCCATAGTATCAATAAGAAAATAAGATATGAAATTATTCAAATCATCACTGTTTCTGCAAATTACTTCAATTCACACAAAAATCAACAGATACACATGCGGTAGAATGAGATCACTAATTCTTAAATTGTCCCTATGTTTTCAAAATTTTGTACTGGATATGTGATTGTCAGGAATTGCACTGTTACACATACATTTAGGGGTATATTTCAGTTTTTTTTTTCTTTTTAAGGTAGTGGTTTCAAATGCCATTCATACATTTAAACTCATTTATTCTCAAAAATTCATTTAATTCTATTTATCTACACTCTTAATCACTCTATAACCTCATTTCCCATCTCTCTCCACGAACGGATTCGTTTGCCGCTGTTCGATGACCGGATTTGCTCACTGCCGTGCTGTGATCGAGATGGGTTAAAGACTCTACGCTCTGAGCTTCGACGATACCGAGCTCTCGGTTCCCTCCTCTCTCCCTCATTCTCCTCTCGATCTGCACGAGGAGATAGAGGCGAGAGAGGGAGAGGCGGAAGGGAGCGCAGGCGGCTCGATGTAATTCAGTTTTCATTGCACACACCCAGAAATGATGCTTGTTTCAGTGGTCATACTGTACCCTCTGTGAGATAAACCATAGTGCGTTTGTGCATTACTGAATTAGTGGGCAGGGAATATAAAGGAAGGTGTGATTCAATACCAGACTAGATGGAAATAAGTGGATCTAGATATGATCACTGTGCAAAGCATTAGAAGGCTCGGAAGATGTGGAAGATATATATAGGGGTACCAAGACGGTACCACTGATGTTGCTGGCATTGAAGTCATGCAAAAATACTGTGGAATACATGTGGGCCACTCTTACCCTTTATTTATTTCCTCCTATATTTGATTTAACTGACGTGTTTTCTATTTTGGGCCTAAGGCCCAGTAAAAGCTATAACAAACGAAATACTGTTTTATTTTATATTTTGATACACTGGTATTGGGCTCGGTGTGAAGCCTTTGCCAAAAAGAAAGATGTGTAGGTATTGTGGGGATAGTAAAGTAGGTAGGTGACATTTCACAGCAACTGTCAGATCCATTTTTGTTTTGTGTATATGAATTTGATTGTTGTTGGCATGAACCAACTTCACCGGGCCAGATATACCTTACCAAATAAATTAAATAACCAAACCTACTGGCTTCTCTATTTTGTTTATATAACTTCCAATATGTTAATTGCGTAGTTAAATGGCAGCAGCCTATTGGCCTTATTTAACTGTCCCAAAGTACATGAGTAACGCAATTATAAAGTAAAGAACAATTAACGCTGTAATAAAAGGGGTCCCCCTTCAAGAACTATATAAATATGTGTATATATGTATTATCATCTTCACCTCAAATCCTCTCTAGAAAAAATATAGAAGGGAAAGTAATGGCAATAGAAGACTCAAAACTAAGATGTCGTCCACATTTAAATTCTGTTCCAGAAATTGAAGAAGTGGATAGTATATATAAAGAACTCATTTCTACACTTCCAAAAGAAGAAAGAACGCGGCCATTTACGATGCGAAAATACCAAGGTTTTTGGTACTCAGAACGGCATCTTCCTGGTGCATTGGAAATGCGAGATACATTCAAGGCTCGTCCCACAGATTTAATCGTGGCAAGTTGTATCAAGTCAGGTACCACTTGGCTCAAAGCCCTCACATTCACAATAGTACACCGAAATAAGTACACTTTTTCTAATCACCCTTTGCTTAAACTCAATCCTCATGATTGTGTTCCGATTACTGAACATAACTACGCTGCACGAGATGAACACTATCTCGAAACCCTTCCTTCTCCTAGAGTTCTAGGAACTCATTTTCCCTACTCAATGCTCCCAGAGAGCATCAAGACATCAAACTGTCCGATTGTTTATATTTGTAGAGAGCCGAAAGATGTCTTAGTTTCCTATTGGCACATGGTTAACAGATTTGAATGGATCAAAGAATCATTTCCTTTTACTCAAGCCTTCGAGTTATTTTGTGAGGGCCGAATGCCATATGGTCCTCTCTGGGATCACGTGCTCAGGTATTATACGAAGAGCTTGGAAACTCCTGAGAAAATTTTGTTCCTAAAATACGAGGAGATGATGAAAGACCCAATTGGCGGTGTTATAAGGTTAGCAAACTTCATCGGTTACCCATTCTCTGAGGAGGAGATGAAAAATGGTCGAGTGGAAGAGATCGTCGAGTTTTGTAGCTTTAATAAGCTCAAAAACCTTAATGTCAACAAAAATGGAATAGGTGATGTACAAAATGATAACTTCTTTAGAAAAGCAATAGTGGGAGATTGGCAAAACTACATGTCGACCGAGATGGCTAATAAGTTGGATGAAATCATACAAGAAAAATTACATGATTCTGGTTTCAGCTATTGATTGAGTGGCAAGCATCTGCTAACAGTGGTATTGTGTTAAATTTGTAAGAGAGAATAAATGTAAGAAAACAATCTTATTATTGCAATCTTAATTTGAGGTTTACATATATCTCTATTTATAGAAGAATTCTAAAACTAGCCGTTACAACTACCAACTACATATTAATTACAACTATTAACTTATATCTCCTAATTTATTATTTTACAATTCCCTAAACTAGCCGTTATTTTCAACACTCCTCCTCAAGCTAGGAATGTAAATATCGTACAATCCTAGCTTGCTTATAATTTTTTCAAATGGACCCGGATCCAAGCCTTTAGTGAAAATATCCGCGAGTTGATCTTCACTTTTTACGTATGGTGTTTCAATTTCTTTTGCTTGAACCTTTTCTCTAACAAAGTGGCAATCTACTTCTATATGTTTTGTGCGTTCATGAAACACGGGATTAGAAGCTATATGTCGTGCCGAATTGTTGTCGCAATACATTTTCATTGGAGCTTGAGTTATAAATCCCATGTCTAATAGGAGTTGTTTGATCCAAGTTAATTCGCTTGCGGTTGATGCCATGGCACGATATTCGGCTTCAGCGCTTGATCGTGCTACAACATTTTGTTTCTTGCTTTTCCATGTGACTAGATTTCCACCTACAAATGTGCAAAAACCAGTTGTTGATTTTCTATCAAAGCTTCCGGCCCAATCTGCATCGGAATAGCCACATATATCATTAGAATTATTATTTTTCATCCAAATACCTTTACCGGGATTATTTTTTAAAAATCTCAAAATTCTATTTACGGCTTCTAAATGTGGTGTTCTTGGTGAGTGCATGAATTTACTAATTTGACTTACAGAAAAAGAAATATCCGGACGTGTAACAGTTAGGTATATCAATTTTCCTACAAGTCTTTGGAATTGATTTATGTCTTCTAAAGGTTCTCCATCTTCACTATTTAATTTGCATTTGTTGTCAATTGGGGTAGAGGCCGGTTTACATCCTAATTTACCGGTTTCTTTTAACAAATCAAGTGTATATTTTCTTTGACAAATAAAAAGTCCTTTATTCGAAGTGGCTATCTCTATTCCTAAAAAATACTTAAGGTATCCTAAATCTTTTATGTCAAATTTTTCCTTGAGTTGTTTCTTAATATTTTGAATTTGGTCGAAATTATTTCCGGTAATTATGATGTCATCTACATATACTAAAATAAGAGTAGTATTGAAACCGTCACATTTTGTAAATAAAGAATGATCGGCGTTACTGATTTTAAAATTGCAAGAAATTAAATAAGAGCTAAGTTTGCCATACCATGCCCGTGGAGATTGCTTCAATCCATAAATTGATTTATTAAGCCTACAAGCCAAGTTAGAATTTGTTTCTAATTTATGACCGGGTGGTAATGTCATATACACCTCTTCTTCAAGTGTTCCTTGAAGGAATGCATTTTTCACATCCATTTGGTAGAGGTCCCAACCATTGTTCACGGCAATAGAAAATAAAATCCTTACGGTATTCATTTTTGCAACCGGTGCAAATGTCTCGTTATAGTCTATGCCATAGGTTTGGGTAAATCCTTTAGCTACAAGTCTTGCTTTATACCTTTCTATGGTTCCATCACTATTGTATTTGATTTTATACACCCATTTACAACCAACCGATTTTTTATTTTTTGGTAGAGAAACAATTTTCCAAGTTTCATTTTGCTCTAAGGCTTTTAATTCCTCATCCATAGCCTTACACCATATTGGACTTTTAATTGCTTCTTGGTAATTTTTTGGTTCTAATACTTTTTCAATACTAGTGAGAAATGTATGGTACTTGGTTGAGATGTTATTATATGAAACAAAATTTTCAATTGGATATTGCACCGAATATGTCACATAATCTCTAAGTCTAGTTGATGGTTGTCGTTCTCTAGATGATGTTCTTCTAATCGATAAAATTTCTTCTGTTTCATTTTCATTTATGTCATCATTAGTTTCATTTTCTTGATTGTTTTCAACTTGATGATTGTTTTTAGGAATAAGACTCAAATCATCTAAGTAAGGCAAAACTATATTGTCATTTTGATTATTTAAATATGGTTGATGAAGTATTTCTTTTTCTTTGAAATATGGTTCATTTTCCAAAAAAGAAACGTTCCTAGAAAGATATAATTTCTTTTTAATTGGATCATAGCATTTATAGCCCTTTTTATAATGTGAATATCCTAAGAAAATAGTTTTTTGTGATACAAAATCAAGCTTATCATTTCTTTTGATATGTACGAAACTTGTACAACCAAATACTCTCATATGATCATAAGTGATTTTTTGTTGATAAAGAATTTCTAATGGACTTTTGTTTTCTAAATTAACACTAGGTAATCTATTGATTAAATGAGTGGCACAAAGTACGGCATCTGACCAATAAATTTTAGGAACATTATTTTGAAATAATAAAGATCGTGTCATTTCTAATAAGTGTCTATTTTTTCTTTCCGATACACCATTTTGTTCGGGAGTATTTATACAAGTTGTTTGATGTATAATACCTTTTTCTCTAAAGAGACTTGAAAACTTTCTATTTATAAATTCAGTCCCATTATCCGATCTAAAGATTTTTAATTTTGCATTAAATTGTGTTTCTATGAGACATAAAAATTCATAAAAGCAATCAAATACTTCATCTTTAGATTTCAGTAAATATAACCAAGTTGCTTTTGTAAAATCATCAATAAATAAAAGAAAATATTTGAATCCATTATATGACTCTATTGGAGCCGGTCCCCATACATCGGAATGTACTAAATCAAAAGAAGCTTTACTTTTGCTAGTAGAAAGAGAAAAAGGAAGTTTTGTTTGTTTTGCTAACTTGCAAATTTCACAATTAGTACAATTTAAATTTTTAAAATCTAAAATACTATTTAAAATCTTGTCGGAAGGATGTCCAAGTCTCTTATGCCACAGATCAGAATTAACGACTTTTGCGGAAGCACATAAATTTAATTTGGAGTTCAAAAGATAATGTCCATTTTCTAGAAATCCTTCACCAATCTTGACCCCGGTTTCCCGGTCCTGAAATACAACGTTTTTATAAGAAAATATTACATTACAATTTAATTCTTGTGTTAATTTATTTACAGAAATTAAATTTACAGGAAATGTTTCTAAATATAAAACATTTTTAATTTTTTTATTGCATAGATTAATTTCTCCTACGCCATTTATTTTTGCCTTCATTCCGTTTGCAACCAATACAAAATTATTACCATTGGTCGGGTTGAGGTTTGACAGTAGTTGTTTATTCCCAAACATATGATCTGTTGCACCACTATCTATAATAATTTGATTAAAAAAGAAATTTTTCGAGTTAGAAGCAATACCACATGTGCTGGGAGTGTTCTGATTGTTCATAATTGCACAAAACTGCTGAAAATACTGCTGCATATGATCTCCAGCACCTGACCCGCCAGAAACTGACCCGCCAGCGCCCATAAGGCTTCTTGACCCGTCTGGGAATGACCCGTTTCCGAAATTTGCTGCTGACCCGCCAGAAACTGACCCGTTTCCGAAAAAATGGTTATCGGATCCGCCAGAGTTAATGGATCCGCCAGGTTGAACCCATGCTCCACTGGTGAGTTGGTTAAAGGGTCCGCCTCCACTGTTATTGGGTCCGTGGCTTACCAAACCGGATCCGTCACATCCTCTGGCAGATCCATTAGTATTTAAACCATACCCAGTAACAGTTTGAAAGGTGTTATTGGGTCCGAATTCAATTCCAGACGAACCCACTAGCCCATTAAACCCTTTCTCTTCAACAGAGACAGCATAACTTCTGTTTTTTTCACTATTTTTTTCCCAATTTCGATTCTGATCATTTCCTTTCCATTTTTTTGGTCTAAGATGGGGATAAAGATGCCAACATTTATCTTGAGTGTGGCCATCCTTTTTACAGTGATTACATTTTTCATTTTTTGATTGATTTGGGCGATTTTGAAAGCTAGGATTTTGATTAAAAAATTTTACGGCTAAGCCATGGGTTTCGTGTCTCTCGTGGCTTACAATTTGACCATTCATGGCAAGTCTTCTACTTTCCTCTTGTTGAATTAAACTTTTAATTTGAGAGTAAGAGGGAAGAGGTACCGTGGTCATGATTTGAGATCTTACGGCTTCATAGCTTGGGTTTAGACCCGCGAGGTACTGAAAAATATCATCCTCCTCAGCCCGTTTCTGAAGTGTGGCCAAATCCGTTGTAAACGGTCGGTAAGATTGAAGTTCATTACGTTTTTTCTCAAGAGCGCTAAGGTACTCAGTATGACTTCTTGACCCTTGTTTTTCTTGTTGGATCTCCTGCATAAGTTGATAGATGTGAGAAAAATTATTTTGTTGACCATACATACTCTTTACTGCTTCCCATAGTTCATGTGCCGTTTCGGCCATCGTGAAGAGTTCGGATACGGTCGGTTCCATGGAGTTGAGTAGTAAAGTAACAATTCTATCGTTTGTAGTTCTCCATTTTTTTGTTGCTATTGTTTCGTCGGGTGTTATCTTGCTTGTGTCTGCAATTACTGGTTGCTTCTCTTCACCCGTAATGAATTCTAACATTTCTCGACCACTCAGGGCCCTAGAGGCTGCCCTTGCCCATGACACATAATTTCTGCCATTGAGCAAGTTATTGGTTAGCTTCGAGAAGTTCACTGCTTCTTCTTGAGCCATTTTTCTTTTTGCTGAATTTTATCGCACTTTTCGGTTTTTCGGATACCACTCAGGGCTCTGATACCATGTTAAATTTGTAAGAGAGAATAAATGTAAGAAAACAATCTTATTATTGCAATCTTAATTTGAGGTTTACATATATCTCTATTTATAGAAGAATTCTAAAACTAGCCGTTACAACTACCAACTACATATTAATTACAACTATTAACTTATATCTCCTAATTTATTATTTTACAATTCCCTAAACTAGCCGTTATTTTCAACATATTGGCCATGGAATGTTTTCTTTATCTTTTTTCTAATTTATTTATTTGTTACCTATATATTTATTTCTCATCAAGTATGATGAGATTCATGTAATTTTCTGTTAGTTTTATATCTGTACCTGAGAGCTAAGATATTTATGATATTATCAAATTAAATATATTTGCATTAGAGTTATTTTTTGTTCTATCTTCATTGTTTGGTTTCCTGAACATAGTAACAATATCAATTTGAAATAATTAATGCTGTAGTTTTCTTTACTATTGATTATTGAAGATAACAGGCATCGTACTAAAAGTTACTTGAAGTACTTTATGTATATCCTGTCAAACCCCGATCGATTTGAGTAAAGTAATCTGATATTTTTACAAATTCAGCATGGCATTAATTACGTATAGTCTAAACATGATTTAGGGAATTATTATGAATTGGAAAATTGCATGTATATATATCCCTTTTGACTATTGCGCGCGGTTGTTTCCATGGTGATATTTTTCATTGAAAATATATTGCAGTCAATATCACGCTCTATCATTAACGGATTAACCAAATCATTTGTCATAATTGACTCATGAAGGCAGGACATTTTTTGAAACTTTTTTACTATTTTTTTATGGATTTTTGTATATCACTGTTTTTCATAATAAAAAAATAAACTAAAATCTGAAAAAACAGTGATTTTTAAAAATCTATGAAAAATAGTAAAATAATTTCAAAAAATATAAAATTTGGTCTCCAAGCACATTTTAAGCGGACTCTTTTTACCGATACCAGACCAAAAGCGTTTAAAAATTACATAAGTTATGTCGTTGGTTTCGAATGTGAAAGAGAACGTTGGCCTTGTTTGTTTGTTATATATGGTTAGAACTAAAAGTAAATTAAGCCAAAAATTTAGATTCTAGGAGCTTGAGTTCTTATAATTAATATATATATGTGTGTATTCATAATTAAATCATTAGCCATAGTCTTGTAATTAATTACTTGTGTAACTTGTCTCATATTTTCTTCGCTGCTTTAATTACTTACCCATGCATGCCGATAGAGTTTAATGTCTTGGAGTCCAGAGAGGCTGTGAAGTATGAAATCATTCATTGCACCAATGTCCGCTTGGAAATTTCTTAAGAGAACAGCACAATTAATGCATTATTTAATGTGCTATATATATATGGATACATAACGAAATTAATATATATATATATATATATGTGAGTAAAGCTAGGGTGTGATGTGCTCACCAAGAGAGTTTGGTGAGCACAACTCCAAAAGTTCATCGGATCGACTTCAAACGCCGAATTCAAACCGTTGAAATTCATGTACTTCATGAGTGATGCATGTACATGCAAAATTTTGAAAGTATCGAGTTTATTTGCTACACGGTCAAGCGGTTTGGATTCGGCGTTTGACGTTGAAACTCGAAACTTTCAAAATTTTGCATGTATATGCATCACTCATGAAGTATATGAATTTCAACAGTTTGAATTCGGCGTTTGACATCGATCCGATATACTTTTGAAGTTGTGCTTACCAAATTTTCTTGGTGAGCACATCACACCCTAGCTTTGCTCATATATATATATATATATATATATATATATATATATATATTTATAATTTTGTTAAGTCTCCAGATCAGCGATTTTCAAAGTAGCTTAATAAATAGTAAAAAAATTATAAAAAATTATAAAATTTGGTCCCAAAGCACGTTTTAATATAGAGATCACATCTAACGGTTTGGATTGATTTTTTTAAACTTTGAAACTTGAAAAACAACTTAGTTGCACCTCAGAAACAATCGATTTGATATTAGCCAACCTTTATATATATATATATATATGAGCGTTCAAGTAATATGCATACTGAGCAATGGATAGAGAAATCAAGCGGAGTCAGTATATGAATACCGATACAAGACCAAGAGCTAGCGTTTAAAAATTACATAATTTATGTCGTTAGTTTGGAATGTGAAAGAGAAACGTTGGCCTTGCATGTTTGTTATATATGCTTAGAACTAAAAGTAAATTACATAAACACATGTTAATTAAATCAATAGCCGTACGTCTTGTTAATGAGCTGCCTAACTTGTCTCATGCATATTTTCTTCACTGCATTAATAGGGTCGGTCCTGAAGATTTTGAAGCTCGGGACGAAAAAAAAAATTTGAGCTCTTGTACACACATTTTTTTTTATTAATATATCAATAAATTATTAAATTTGATTACTAGTTAAGCAAGTTCTAAATTAATCAATAAAAAGTTAACATTCCGAAAATGAAAAATAAAAGCATTTTTTCAGTGAACTATTTGTACCAATACTGTTTTGGATGTCTAGACTCTAGAGAGGCTAGAGGCTGTGAAATATGAAATGATTCATTGCACCAATGTCCGCTTGGACATTTCTCAAGAGAACAGCACAATTAATGCATTATTTAATTGGCTATATATGGATGAATATAATGAGTTAATGACGACACCTCAGCAACTATTAAGGGATTTGATTAATGTTGGTTTCAAGCCAACTTCACCGGGTCCAGCCCCATCCACACTAATAACTTCTCATAAATAAATGGATATATATTTTATCTAATCAAATATATATTAAATGAGAAAAATTGCTGAAATGTTGAGAATTCTAAATAAGAATGTAATTAACATGTACCAGAGAGGAATAACTAATTTACATACTTTATCCATGACCTATTTTGCTTGACATTTCTTCGGAAGTAATGTCATTCTCGAACCATATATATATAGCTCAAGATCTGTTTGTATCCTCTCAACAAACACTATTAGAATCTATTTCAACCGCGTAAATATAATTGCTTAACAGTGTGGGTATAAAAAAATGTCATTTCGTTGGTACTGATGTAAATTAATGAGAGAAGAGGGAAAACAAAATGTGCTTGGAGACCAAATTTTATATTTTTCTGATTTTTTTTACTATTTATTAGGCCAATTTGAAAATCGCTAATCCAACGGTGGCTTAACAAAACAGTAAAATCAGAAGTCACCGTTGAATCAGCGATTTTCAAAGTGGCTTAATAAATAGTAAAAAAATTCAGAAAAATGTAAAATTTGGTCTCCAAACACATTTCAATATATAGATCACATATAACGGTTCAGATCGACCATTTGAATATTGAAAACACAAAAATGAGTTATAAGCATATGTGGAGATATGCTTATATAAGCATAATAGCCAACCCCTCTCTCTCTCTCTCTATATATATATATATATATAGAGAGAGAGAGAGAGACTAATATGCTTTTGGTAGCATATAAGCCGAAGTGCTACCGGCCCAAATTTGAAATTTCAAAATTCAAAAAGTTGATCTGAATCGTTCATCTTGTTCTCCATATTAATATGTGCTTGGAGATCAAATTTTATATTTTTCTGAATTTTTTTACTATTTATTAAGCCACTTTGAAAATCGCTGATTCAACGGTGGCACTGTTTTGAAATATTGAGTCGCTCAGTCGCTGCCTCTCTTGCCAGATGCTCTCTCTCTCTGCATTCAAGCAACAGTCTCTGCATTATCACAAAGGTAGTCTGAAATACCTTATTATGATTGTAGTCTCTTGTTCACAGTGATCCGATTTTTGGTAGCAGTCAGTCAACTTAAAATTTTTTAATTGATTTGTAGAAGTTAATAGAAACACCAAGTCAGCTTGCTTAAAGAGACTTATTTTAATTTTAATTTTCTTAGAGTTAATACGTCGCGGCTTATTTTAGGTTAGCTTTCTTAAATAGAATTGATAAAGTTTCATGTAGTTCAATTGCTGACAGTAAGAGATATAAAGTAAAAAATTGATAATTTTTTATCATTCTCTGATGAAAATCCTAGCTCCATCCTTGATTAGGATACTTCTATAATTAGTGATATTTTAGTGGAGTCTAGGTAACTCCATGACAACTATAAATAGGGGTATTGTTTCCCATTTTGAATCATTCAAACAAGAAAGCAAATCACACAAGCAAGCAAGCAAGAAAAGAGAGAAAGAAAGAGAATCAAACAATGTGTTATAGTAATTTGAAGGATTAGAAAATATTTAATAGTAGAGATGTGATTGTAAAATATTGAAAACATATTCAATTGCAAACTATTAGAACCATATTCAGTTGGAATTGCACATGGGGTATTAAAGATGGCCAAACCATATCATTTTGGTTTGACAGCTGGTTGGGACACCAATTGTGACCTGTTAACCAAATTAAGTGTCTCGATCCTAATAATGGCATGCACCAACAATATCATTTTGGTTTGACAGCTGGTTGGGACACCAATTGGGACCTGTTAACTAAAACAAATTGACTACTTTTATAAAAAACAAATTGACTTGAGCAAATTGACTACTTTTATAAAAAAAAACTAATTGACTTGAGCAATATAATTATGACTACTTTTATAAAAAACTAAAAAAAAAACACAGAAGCTGAATTGATTAATTACTTGATCATGGAATCGGAATAAGATGGAATCGACCGAATCAAATCAAACAGTCGGATTTATTTTAAAAAAAAACTTGGTTTGTATTAAAAAAAAAGGAACGAAATTATTAAAATATAATTACTCCAACATTGATGTGAAGACAAGAAATTACACTCATAAAGACAACTTAAAATGAGGGCTGCTAATGAGTTGAGCCGGCTCGCAAATTAATGAGTTGAGCGGCTCAATATTTCATAACGAATTGAACTCAAAACTGAAAAAAAGTTCAAACTCAACTCGGCTCGATTTTGAAAGAAAAAACTCGGCTCAACTCGGCTCATGTAAACACTTAGCTCGATTTGGCTCGACTCACGAG